>VZTX01013255.1:423342-508947 GCA_013400915.1 Pardalotus punctatus
GTCGGGTTTTTTAATTTTATTTCAAACCCGTATCGGAGGGTTTGGGGTGTTTCGGTTTTTTGGCTTTTGTTTGGTTTTTGTGTTGGTGGTTTTTTTTTCCTTCTTCGAAACTCCGTTGGCGCCGGGGACGGTGCGTTCCCTTACCTGTGGCCCCTGTTGGGAAGGGCTCCCCAAACTTCCCGGAGAAATGACGGTGCCTTTTTCCCTGGACCGACACTTCGGAGATTCGCAGCTTCTTCCTCCTTCCCGTTGCGAAATGTTTTAAGGCTTTTTCACCCGACGTGCGTCTCTCATTTATTTCCCCGTACCTGAGCAGCCTCTGCGTGCTGAGGATTGGAAAATGAAAGAAATGAAAGGAAAACGTCCGTGAAATACTTTTGGCTGGGGAAGCCGCTTGGAAAAGGCAGCAGTGAGGGTGCCTGTCCCTTCACACAGGCGCTGCTTGCTGTGCTGTGTTAGAGCGAGCAGGGGAAAGCAGGCGGCCGTGGCTGTCACGTCTGTGCTGCTGTAGCAGGGAAGTACCTCGAGTTTCACTGTTTTGATTTGAAGTATTGGCCGGCTTCCTGCCCCGAGCAGCATTATCTCACTTGCATTTTCTCAAAGGGATACATTCTTTTCTAAATGATGTATTTGTAAAATAACTTTTTCCAGTCATTGGAGTTACCTTGCATCACGGATGTTGTCCAGGTTAGTGCAAAGCTTATATTAGTTAGGTTTTCAGATTTTAATTGTTAAAGCTTATGTCTCACTAATGATTTGTTTCATTTGTTGTATCACTTTTCAAAAGAAAAAAAAATCTTTTTGTTTTCTTTTTTCCTTCTGTTCTTCCCTGACCTCGTTTCCCATGGCCCATAGATTTTCCCAGTTCTGTGTCTGAGGCATAGAGCTTGTTGTGATGGTCTCAATGCCAGCTTGACAGTGCTCACTAGTTTGGTCTGACACCAAGAGTTACTGACCTGGAAATTAATTGCTCTGTTTGAGCTCTGACTGCACTCTTCTGTTCTGTTACAGTCGTACACATGGTTTTTAGAAAAAAAGCCTGTTTGGTGTAACATAGCTGTCATTTTTTCCACTTGAAAGTGGCTTGAGGTTTGCGTGTGTGGTTTTTAAAGCAGCATTATGCTGTCTCCTGTAGAGTTTTAGTTAAGATTGTGTCAGTGCTAGCAATTCGTGTCAAACACGGTTACTTTTTAAACTGCGAGTACACTGTCCAGCTTTCCAGAAATCTGTTTGCCCTTAATAGAAAGTAAAAGCTTAGTGTAACAAGATGAGCAATAAACTTGGCACTAGGAGGTTTTGGTACTTCTAAAAGGAAACTGCTGCAAAATAGTTTTTAAAAACTCACTCTAGTTTTGACAGGGAAGAATTAGTGTAATAGAAAAGCAGGACAATAAAATGTCAAGATTCTTGACAGACATTTAAATATGGTACTGATGAGAAAAAAATATTGCAATGATACGTGTTTTGTGGGGTATTTTTCTACAGACATCACAGATGTTAATGGCTTGGTTGTTTCACAGCTCACAAAGATGAAAAATGCCCTAAGATAGGTATCACACTGCATGTTTCTTCCTTATACACTCAGACAACTCATCTCTGTGTGTAATCATTGGTTTAACATAGATCCCACCATATGTTTGCTTCTTCACATGGCTGTGATGTTTAGGTTCTGAAAGAATGTCAGAGGGCTGAGAACATGGGGAAGGATGCTGACAAAATAACCAGAAGGAGTGGGAAGAGTGGGGTGACAGAAATATTTGAATCAAAAAGTGCCCAAATCTGTGTCTGAGAGGAGAAGAATGTGTGGGTTTGGATGCCTTTGGAGTGTGCGTTTGTACCTGTGCTTGATGTGGCAACGGGTTTTTAAAAAAGGGTCCTCATCCCTAGAGGAGGGTTGGAATTAGGCAAATACGTGGGAGTGATGTAAGTGGGATGTTGTAGTAATACAAAAGAAAAACGTTGGTGTGCAGAAATGCTGGAAAAGTAGTAAGGGATTGGGGAAAGGGGGAGGGACTGGTACTTTGCTGAAGGCGCTTTTAGGTAGTTAAGTACTCTTTGTATGAAACCAATGAATTGTTTTGCAACTTCTTGTTTGCTTAAGAGAACAGTATTTCATATCCTAAGTGCTCATGAGTGTATATGGTCTTGAGAACTTGCATTGTCAAGAGTTGTAAAGGGAACAGGGAAGATGAAGCAGGTGAACTTAAAGTAATGAGAGGACCTGGTATGGAATTCAAACTCTTTTAACTGAGTTTTTAAAGTGGTGACTTTGCTGTGCTTTGCTCTGTGAAGACCTGTGCATGCCTGTAGAGCTACAGAAAGGGATAGAAAGGCATAACCAGTCCTCTGAGGGACATGCTGAGAATGTAAGACTTCCTTCATCCTTATTACTGTTTTAAAAGTCAATAACAGGTTTTTTACTGAGGTGTTAGATGTTTTTTAGTGATTTGTTGTATACAAGAAATTGGTGACAGTAACAGACCTTCAGTGCCTATGTGGCACAGATCATCAGGTTGTTTGGTATCTTGGGCCTTTTCTTTGCTCAGAAACAATTCACACCACCCTACAGAGACAGTTTATCAGTTTTTTTCCATCTAATGCTGCCTCATGCTAAATAAGCTGCATAGTAAGTCATTAACTTTCTAGTTAATGTGATGTTATAGTATCTAATTAATAGCTGGAAGTACTTAGGTTTTAGTAATGGAAAAATTTAGAAACAAATAGAGTTACAATTCATGGCTTTGAGTAAAATGCCCTGACAAAGACAAGCTTTGGGCGGGAGAGATGTTTGGGTTCCAGCTCTGCTACCTTGAGATCTCAGAGAGTAGCAGGCATGTGGATTTGGAGGGTTGCATAACTCCACAGGCACAGCCAACTCTGCTTGAAAAAAGCAACCGGATAAACAACAGTTGATGGGAAGCATCATTAACATTCAGGAATGGCATAGGATGTTTCATTTGCATTTCCAGGTATGATGGGTTAGACCTTGGAGCTAATCTGTGTACAAAATGCTGTTGTGGTTCCCATGGTCGAGTTCGTGCAGTACCAACACAAAACGAGAGTACAGTGTCATCTGTAACACCCGGGGACTTTGTGTTCCACTTCTCGTTTGGTGGGTTTGTGACAGCCTTTGGGCTGTGCTTGTGTCTGGTGGTGCACACGGAGTGCAGGAGCTGTTGCAGTGCTATGAACAGAAAGTAATGATACCTTCAGTTGTCTGGTGAGGAGGACTCTGAAAATTGTGATAGAATACCCTTGTATGTATGATTTTAGCTGCACAGTTTTGAATTATTAGTCCTGTCAAGCGAAGTAAGGGTCTCAGGATTTCTCTTCTGTTTCTGTTATGAGGAGTTTGAGCCTTTTGATCTGTTGTCTAACAGCACAATGATGTACAAAGGATACTGCATGGGGAAAACCAAGAGCTGCCTGCCTGGCCCCTCTTTTATAAATGACAGTTCAAGATAAGTGTTGTGCTGGATTTGGCAGTTTAAGAACCTAAATGCTGTAGTGCACAACTTTAATGCTGTGGAGTCCTGGGTATTTGGGCAAATGCAGCTTTCTTATTTAACTCTAAATCAAAGATAAAAGCTATAGATTAACTATAAAACCTAGTTACCAGACTATTTGATTTATTTTGTGGCTATAGGAAGGTTCAGATAGGGAGGGATGTCTGGAGTTTATCAAGTCCAGAAGTTCTCCATTGCCTGCATTGAGGGGTGATCACAGGGAATGTTTTTGACTGTTTTGTGTAGGTAGTCCCTGTCACACCTCACACCCTCCTCATCCAGCACAATATCTGTAGGAGTATTCATCTTCTGGATATGTTCTAATGAAAAACTTCTACAAATAAGGAAATGTCCTCAAATAGATTAGCACTAGAGGATTGTATGTCTGGGATGTTCTTTTTCCCTTTCAGATGTTGGTTACTGTTAAGATTTTCTGAGAGGACAGATGTTATTTTGTAATACCTTGCAGTTACTGGCATTCTGAACAAGGTGGACAGCATTTATCTCATTGTTTGCACTGACAAGTGTGTATTATTTTCACTTAATCATTTTATAGAATGCGGTTACTTTTTTCTTTTTTTTTTCCAAAGAACTTCCTCTATTTTCTGAATGCCAGAAGTATTTTAAACTAATCAAATGACTGAGAATCTAGCTTCTGAAATCACCTTGCTATTCTAGATCTTTTATTTTTTTCTTTTTTTTTTTCGATTTTCCCCCTCTTATTTGTCAATGAAGCATCTTCCCCTTTCTGGCTAAAACTAAGTGTGTTCTTGGTATTTTATGCTGGAAAAATAAAAGTCTGTTTGCTCAGAAGAGTTCCCATTGTTCAGACTGCCAGTTCATACCTTGTGGATTGTCCCTGAGGGGTCAGCAAGGTGCATGTTACAACAGCCCAAAGGTTGCATTACTTTGCTGGAGTAGTTTGAGAGCTGGAGGTCAAGGACTCCCCTCCTGTAACTTAGCACAGGGGAAAATGTGGCCCTGTTTTTTTGCTAGAGGTGTTCTTTGATCTGCTGGACTAGTCCTCCCTTGCATTTGGGTCTTATAACCTTATTTTCTCTTTGTATTCTGCGACTGCTGAGGGCTGCTGATACATTTGCAGCACAGTGTGTTCCAAAGTGTGCAGAACCTGGCCCTGTCTTCAGCCAGCTGTCTGCTCCAAATGGAGACATCCGTTGTGTCCTGTGTGTAATCTTTAAGTCTTACCTCATGAAAATTAAACTCTAAATCTAAGAATTGCATACCAAAACCTAATCAAACCTGTCTTGACACTTATTCTTTCAACGACTGTTTTAAAAATGGGAAGATCAGGGTCGTCTGATGTACTGCCTTGCCAAGTATCAAATACTTCGATATTTGACCTGTATCTTGTCCTATCCTCTTTTCTTTCGTTTTCCCCTCGCCATGAGCTTTTTAAGCCGCAAATTTTTGTTGTGCCATATTGCCACTTACCACTCAATAAAAGGACTATTTAATTGACTATAATATTCCTGCACTAGCAGGGTCCTGCTCCCTTAATAACTACTGTCTGTTTGTGGGGTTTATGTGACTGAGGGAGAAGAGGGAGAAAAATAAGGGAGAAAAATATAATTTTGTTAACAATGAGCAAAAACTATTTATGTTCTCGTCAGTAGGGACTATCTGGTGGGATGGGTGGAAAGCTCTGTTTACTGCTAAGGGATTGTTTCTGTAGTCTCATTGGAAGGTAAAATTCATAATCTAAGGCAAGTAAATATATGCTGAATTTAATAACATTCAACATGTGTTTTGAATATCATTGGTATTTGTTTTTCTAGTTTTAAATGGGCTTGCTGACTTCATTAAAACTGACATTTGCTTTCCTCTTGGATGGAAAGACAGAAGTTATAAAAGAAAAATACAACAATGTTTAAATTTCGTTAAAAGCATCATGACTTGTGCCTTTCACTGATGATCTGCTCTCTCTTTTTTGTGATTGTATTGTGGTGTGCTCAGTAGTTATGACTGTTTTTGTAACGATGTCACCAGCAAAACGGTATCTACAGTTTACCTCAAAAAATCCTTCCATTTCTAGCACAAAATCTGTTTGTTAAGCCAGCAGATAAGAACTGCAGCAAAATAGATGTGACAAAGTGCCTCTGTAAATGCAAGGTCGTATTTTCTAGCAAAACACAGGTGACATATTTGCAGCTAGACTTTTTTTTTAATTTAAACCTCTTTTCACCTGCTGTTGAGAAAACCACTTAGCATTAGTACAGACCATGGTAGAAAAGATAGAAAGTAGGACTATAGTGAGAGCTACACCGTGATTTTAAAAACAAACCCCTGCAATTCCTTGGTCTCCCACATGCAGTGACTTAAGAGGATTTTTTTCCTTGTTTACTTTGAGTAAAAATAAGTCTGGGAAAGGAGAAGTTTCCTGTAAATGGGAAGGAAAGATAATGTTGTAGACAAAAGGCAAACTGTTTGTTTTTATCCTGAAATGTTTTACTGGGGGAAGAGGTTTTATGTGGTTTGTCCCCCAAAATACGTTTTCATCTGTTGTTGTATTTTGTTACTCCTTTGCATGTTTTTGTGCTACTTTATGGGTGGCTGTGCCCACCCATCTGTCTTTGTAGAGAGTTACATATCGGTTTGGAAAGACAATTACAACAAAACAGAAAGGAAACTTAAGATTTAGCAAGCTTTAAGGATAGATTAGTTTGTACACATCTGAAAGCAGGGCATTAAACTGACACTTAGGTCATAAATCAAATTTGAAATGGAATTAGAAGTAAAAATGCTTTTGGATGGATGAAGTAGACTCAAAACCAGTGTTTTACAGAGCAGGCTTTATCAAAGC
Source organism: Pardalotus punctatus (assembly GCA_013400915.1). NCBI lineage: Eukaryota > Metazoa > Chordata > Aves > Passeriformes > Pardalotidae > Pardalotus > Pardalotus punctatus. Next base: position 429,670 of record VZTX01013255.1, read on the forward strand.
ATGTTAAAAGGAAGAGCTAGACAGTTCCAGCTATGAACTAAATATTCTTCCTGTGAAATTTGTTGAGCAGCCACTGTCAGCAATTGTCAGTATAATTTTGGCACACATTTTGAAAAAGCCTTAAGATTTATTATTTAACGGTGATTTTGGGGGAAGATGGTTTTGGAAAGAGTTTGTTGGGTTTTTTCCATGCTGGAAGAAAATGTGAATTAGACTCACAGTGCAGGAGCTGATTGGCATAAGTAGCTATTGCCTACTAGAACAAATCCAAATATTGAAAACAGGGGTATTCAATAATGGCTGTATGAGTAGTCCAGAACAGGAGCCCTTCATGCTTGTGTAAAATACCTTTATAAATGATTCTTCAAAGCAGAGGGTAAACAGCATTTCATTTTAAGATAAAAGTGTATATACCATGCCACTATGTGAAGGCATGTATGATTGCTCTGTATTTTTCCTGTCATGGACTTGACAAATGTAATTTTTTTATGGTGAAATTGCTGTCTAGAAAATCTAAGCTGCTTTCTAGTTTTAAGTGAAAGTTTGTAACCTGTCACAGATTTAAAAGCCTTATTTAATATTGAAAATCTGCTCCAAACCTACTTAACAAATGCAGGTAATGTACAGAAAGGATACAGCTGAAAGGGTTCTTTTTCCCAGATGCTATGGTCATTCAAGGTATATGAAGGATTTGTAAGTTAAATGTTTGATTTCTTGCATTGGTTCTGTAGTTCTTAGTGTGACCTGTTTAGTAGCTGCTATTTGTGTGATTGGTTATTGCAGAATTGTGGCACTTTCTATGTTCAGTGTAGTTTATATATTTTGAGAAGTCTTCTGAAAAAGGGGTTCATGATTTTTGAGCTGTCAGTTCTTATTTTGTAAAATATAATGCCCTATAGTTGTCTCCTGATGGGTGTCTGAAGTCACCCTTCAGCTTTAGAAATCTTGCCTACTCTCCTTTTGTACATGCCTGACAGGAAGATGATATTGCAGATAAAGAAAATTAATTGCTGGAGCCCACAGAGGAAAACTTTTAGTTCTGAAATTAGAACTGTATAGTTGGAACTTCAGAGGCATCTTCGTTTCCATGTCAGAGCAGTGGGCTGCTTTGGGAGCAAATGGCAAAAGACCAAACATTTTGGACCACGGATACTGTCAAGCCTCAACATCTCTTCACCTTCTTGGACTTTAACATAAAGCATTTTTTTAAAAGATAAAAAATTTAGAGAGCTCTCTCTGGCCTTGAAAAGTAACTTGGGAGCCACTAGCCCTGCCTTTGGGATTGTGGCTTGCTTGTTAGAGTCCAAATGTTAACTAAGTTTCTTCCTTCATTGGAGCTGAAGACACGTTTATTTTGCAGTCTGTTTCCTTCCAAAAAGCATGTGAGCAAAAGTATCACTGGATCTGTTTGTTATCGATGCTCTCTGTGTCTGACGGAGCATCCTAAAATAAAGCAATGGACGAGGAATGTATTAGAGGCATTTGGCTGGTTAAATACCTTGAGGCAAGAGGATGAGCCCCATCCAGCCTGGCCTTGAACGCTTCCAGGAATGGAGCATCCACAGCTTCTCTGGGTAACCTGTGCCAGGGCCTCAGCACCCTCACAAAGAAGAATTTCTTCCTTATATCGAATCTTAAAACTGCCCTCTCTCAGTTTAAAGCTATTCCCCCTTGTCATATCACTACATGCTCTTGTAAACAGTCCCTCCCTGACTTTCTTGTAGGCCCTCTTTGGGTACTGAAATAGCAATCCTGTAGGAGAAATGTCAGTCTTGGCATTCTGTTGAAGACAGTCATGAAAGAGCAGCTGTTACAAGGTTTTAGGTTTGTTTTATCATATGAAGTCCAAAATGGATTATGCTTTATAAATGCTGTGATTTGGATTTTAGGGGAGGGTAAGAAAGCAATTTCCTTCATTGATGCAAGCTGGAGTGTTTTAGAATTAAACTGTTTACCTGCACCTTTGTTAAAAATCCTTTGCTGCTAACAGGAACTGGACATGCCATAGCAGTCTTTAAGAGTGCTGTGTTAGAAAGCGTAACTTGCCTGTTCAGCTCATTTTTCTTTCTGATTTTATTGATGTTACAAGACCAGTAGGTTTGGCATCACTGACCTGAGCCGAGAAACTGGTGCAGGGCAGTATGTTAGCAGTGAATGAGGCCAGTTTGCCTTGCTTACTGTGTTTGCAGATAAATAAAGTGAAAACAGGTGATTTTTTAAAATTTTAAGTAGGGATTTTTTCCAAGTTATTTTTGGTGGGCATCTTGACAAAATAGTATGTAAAACAAGGTAAAATAAGAACAACTTGAGCTCTGTGTAACCCAGGACTTTGTGGTGAGCACCAGTACGACTTTTAATACAGTTCTAGGCATATTTTAGCTTTGTGAAAGGAAGCATTATTGCCTTATGATTTCTCAGGCCTTGTTGCCTAGAGGGTGTGTTTTTGCAAAATAACGTAATCTGGTTATAGGTCTTTTAGGAGGTTACAGCATGATTTATTATCAGGTATTTTGAACAGCTGTAGATACGGTAAGTGGGAAGAGGAAGTTGCAGGAATAGTGCACGACTTTTAGTACAGTTTTATTTCTTTACTGCAGTGATGTTTAAAAGGGGAGGAACAAATTGCATGGCACTGTGTATACATCAGGGTGCTTCAGCTGATTCACTATTTTAGTTGGTAGAGCAGTGTTTAAAATTGCTGTGAGAGGCTGTTTCTTCCTTCATGCTAACCTTTGATAAGGCAAATTCAGTTTGACTACTGCCCAGTTACATGACTGAAAGAATTATTGGCTGACTGTATGGAGTACAAATTTACACAGACTTCTGAAAATGGGCATGGAGTGTGAATAGATCATCTTATCTGACAGAGGGAAAAGTATTCTATGTATATTCAGAACAAAATCCAAAGCAAGAAAATCCATTTCCTCAAAACACCTTTAATCAAAATATATCTTGACAGCAGTGTAATAGCAGACTTTTGGGCTGTCTGCCAGGAAATGTGGTGTTCTGCTTCTGCAGCCATGATCAGTCAAGTCACTTCCCTGGGAAAAAGGGTTTCTGAGACCATGTTTTCTTCTGTTTATTAGCTTTATTAGCTTCTGTTTTATTAGCTTTATTAAGGTAGTGTGTGATATTCAGGAAGTTTTGTGGGGAACTGCTGTTTTACTCTGTATTGCTCAGTGTGGGTTTTGAAAAGAGGAAGAGGCTCTGAATGAGACTTCCTTTTTTCAAACCCCTTTCACTTTTCAGTGGTCACATAGCAGAAGTTCTTTTGGCAAATACAAGTTTGGATTTTCTTCCCCCCTGTAAAAGCTGTGAGTAACGAATAAGAAACCCTGGGAGATGATACTAAAGTATACTAAGTTTATGCAAGTCATAAGCAAAAGTTGCTTGTCAGGTGATTGTAATTATCAATGCCTGTATTGCAAAGTTTGATAATGACATTGATGTGTTTGCTGGTCTCATGTCACTAATCCTTGCTGAAAGACCTGTGGATTTCTGCTATCTCACTTAACAGTGCTGCAGAGTGTGTGGGGAGGCTGTTGGTGCACACTGCTATACCTTAATGGTGGTATTGAAGTGTTAAAATTCTTGCAGTAGATGTGTATGTTATAGCAACAAGTTGACTGCAAAAGCATTTTTTTCTTCCTTTGCACTTGCAGGTGTTGGAAGGGTCTTTTTTGTAGCGCTGCTTCTCATTTGCTTCCTGTGTGGTTGCCTCATTTGTTAAACATGTTATTAGTGCTTCCTCAGCAACAGTGTAAACCTCTTCTACCTCTTCTTTCACAGTGAAGCTTTTTATTAAATCACCAGACAATTGGCATGACTTTTTTTTCTTTTTTTCTTTTTTTTTTTTTCCTTCCAAAAAAGTGGGGAAAAACCCCCAAAACAAAACCAAAAACACAAACCAAAGGGGGAAGATGGTGGTTTGGTTGGGTCAGCTTTCCTTACCTAATGGCCAATGGGCAGTTCTCCAAGTACATGCAGACAAAATGTAGGAAAGGGTTGTTTGGGGGTGGCTGTTGAATCCCATTTCTTTCATGAAATAAATTGCATAAAATTGCAGTCAAATATTTCTCCTCAGTTCCCCAGGATATGTTTTCTGTGCTGCTTTAAAGGGGCCTAATTACTGCCCAGAGAATGTCTTTGTCTAACTTTGAGAACAGTAATGAAATCACTGCTGAAGAAGTTTAGTAAAATTACTTCAGCTTTGCTTAGAGTCATTCAAATTTATAAAAAATGAAAACTATGAATCACTTCTTTCTTTTTATTTTTCTTTTTTTTTTAAAGGTTGTTTTTCATTTGTGCTTTATAGATCAGCTTGACTCAAGCATCTGTGTACTGTATGTAAGTGGCATGCATTTAGGCTATGTTCAAAACCGAACATGTTAAGTTCATCTGGGTGCAGAACTTCTGCTGGGGAGGTGTGTATCAAAGATTAAATGAGAGCTGTATTCCAAGGGTAGATAACGCCTGGTTTGTGTTGATAAATCATCTGAAGGACTGAACTTTAGCCAATAAATAAATCTACACTTAATTTGCAACATGAAGGGGAGAAAATCAGGTCACTTCATCTTATGGTCAAATTTTATTTAAAGGTGATTCATGTAATATACCTGGTCAAGAAGCCTTAAATACCAGTTCTTGTAATATATTCAGTATTATTTGTTATTAAGTCAATGATCTGTGCTTGGGTAGAAATCACTTCACAGATAACTGCAGGAAAACTAACTCTCTTTGGAAAGAGATTGGTGACAACTTAATCATTTTGCAAAACTCTAATTTAGGGTTTCTCTGCTCATGCTGTTTAGCTGCAGAAATCCTTTGACAAGGGCATGTTACCCTACTTTTGCAGCTGAGTTGGAGAATGACGTTAGAAAGAGAGAACTGTCTATTAAGTGAAATTAGGAAACAGTGTGCTTTCTGCACTGCTTTGCTGGCTGCATAGAGTTACTGTGGAAAATCCCTTTGCTGGGCAGAAATTTGGACTGCAAATCAGTTTTGTGTCAGGAGCAGGCTCTGTGACCAGCCCCATAGTTAGAGAAGAGCTAATGGCATTTCAGCTCTTGAACAATGAAGTTCAATGCCTGTGCAGAATTTTCCTTGGAGAGATGCATATTTAAAATTTCTCTGGAAGATCTGCTTGGTTGTGGTCTCATCAGCTAATTATGAGATGGCACAGTTGTTGGCTAATTTCAAGTGATTTTTAGTAGTTAGTCATAAAACTTAGGAAATCTGGGTTTTGTTCCTAGCTCTGAGACTCACTTCCCACTGTGACTACAGCCAAGTCACTAAGGTTGTCAGGGATGTGTCCTTTTCCAGCCGTAGCTCTGACAACTGAAGGGTTTTCGTCCCCAGCCTGCTTTGCGTGTGCATTGTGATCTGCTGACTGCACAGCTTCTGTGCCTTCTCTGTGGCAAATGTCAACAAAACAGAACTAAATCTGTATAGACTGCAAATTTAAGCTGTTTTAGCTGCACAACTGCACCTGTAAACTTGTATGGCCTGAGATTCTGATTCATTTGGAAAACAGCTTTCTTGCTTTTACTCATCTGAGTCTGCTTCAGCAGAGGTATTCATCCCTGATAGAACTGCTTGTGCAGTGAGGCTGGCGTTGCAGAGAGGCCTTTTCATAATAAAATGTCATCAAACTCATCAACCTTCAGGTGCTTAGATAGTGGCCTAAAAAGGGCATATAAAAAATTCAGTGATATCCTAGTCACTCAGTAATCTTTGATTTATCTTCTAATAATGTTCAGCAAGTGGCATGCAGGTTAGCATTTATCACTGTCAGAAAGAAGACCGCCACTTGTTTTCTTTGCTCTTTGTGTTTTTTTTCCTTGCTTTACATCTGTTTGATTTAGAGTGGAATTTTTTCAGGCTGTAGAGTATGACTTTCCAAAGTGAGGATGTCTGGCATTTTGTGAGTGCCAGACATTTTCTGAGATAGAAGAGAGCTGTGTACGAAGTCATGCTAATTAGGCGCATTTTTTTGTGCTTGCAAAACACTTTTATTTGTGGCATCTTCTGGATTGATTTAGAAATAGTGTGTCACTAATGTCAGATATCCAAAATGCTTCTGCTACAAACACTGTTCTCTTTTTAAATTTTTTGTCAGCAGTTAACATGTACATTTTTTTTCATCTTCCTTTCATGCTTGTATTTCTTTTCATAAAGCTGTGAACAGTTCCTTGCATTTTGTTTTTGGTATCCTGTGCATTTTTTTCTATCCTTTCCCCTATCTACTTTTTGTCTACCTGCTCCACTCTTATCTTTAAACAAGTTTTCACCCTGGAGCATGTGACTAGACCAGCCTTCCACTGCTTGTCATCTAAAGTTTATTCTCCTTCAAATCTCTTTGAAAAATCCCCCTTCCTTTCTTTCTCCCTTCATTATACTGGACCTCTGTCTTTCTAAAGCAAAATGTTTCTGTAGTAATGATGCCAAACACAAACATTTGTATGTTTGAGAGGATTTTTTTAATTATTCCTTTACTTTAAAATGACACCATCCTGAATGTGAACATACCTGATGTCCTGTGTTCGAAATACTCACGGATTACAAAAATTGTTGTGTGATTATACCAGCCATGTTTTATGTCAGCCATTGTGCTCACTGTTCATCTTCTGTAGTTGAGTGGTACAGAGATGCCTTCTTCTGGAGTTCTGTGAAGTGTCACTTTTTATTTGACATGAATCAAGCTCTGAGCCTCATTCACAAGTGGAGCAACACAACTGCAAATGCAATTTCCTCACCTGCAGTAGTGGAATTGGTAATGCCCTTTCTAGCAAAGGACACCACCAGTTGTCCTTTCACTTGGCATCAGAGAACAAGGAGGTTGTGTAAACTCTGCAGGGTGGTTCTAAGATTAAGAATCTGTGTGATGCTGATGCTGGAATTCACCACTTCGCGGACAGTCATTGATTCCCAATCAAACAACATTTCCAAATTTAATTTCACTAGTTTGTTTCATGTCTTAAAGCTTTTTGCCTTTTACTATAGTAGTTTTCTTGGCCCGTTATCTGAATTATTACTGTTTTGTTGTCTTTTGCTGTCACCTGCTTCTCCGGGTCAGAACATTATTGCTAGGAAGGGTTCTGGTGAGTCATGTAGCCCCAGGAAAGGCTCAATTAAAGATAGATTTGAATGACCTAGATATAAGCCCTTGTGTTACAGACATTGCAACCTTCTCTCGTGACTTATTTTGGTGGTTAGTTATTCCTTTCCATAACAAAGGAATTTCTGTTTGTTTTCCAATACCCAGACATAAGTTTTCCTGCCTGCAACTTAAGCCTACTTACTTCTGTTCTTCTTTGTCCTTCAAAGTACCCATTTTCTCAATGGAGCAGTCTTCCATGTATCAGAAGATTTACTAGGATATCCCAAGTTTCCTCTCCTCTAGGCTAAATGACTCTAATTTGTTTGCTCTTTGCTGTTTAGATTGTTCAGCCTTGCATTATATGTCATGTTTTCAGGATCTCTTGGGGCTCGTGTTCCACTCCTCTGGGTGCTGTCCAGTTGGTTCACAGTGCTTCGGCTGTGGCTCCCACTCCTCCTCCAGCCTCCTCTGCACTGAAGGCCTTTTTCTCCGTGGGGTGACGTGGGTGACTCATGTCTAGCCTGTGATCTACTATAGCCTTTGATATTTTTCTACAAAATTCCTTTCTGGGCTTTTGTTCTCTTTTTCTAGATGCAGTTTCTTTGTGCTAGATCTTTGTGTTCTGTGCATCTGGTTGGTCAAGAATTTTCTCTTATTTGGTGTTCTTGCAGTGCCAGGGTGGTGTCATCTGTGCTTATGTTCCACTTCCTCTTGAAGAGGCAGATGATGAAAATACTGACCATTAGACCTGAAACAGGGCTTTGATTCCCAGGGACCTCACCCAGATCATCTGTTTTGGCAGGAAATTATTGATAAGTATTTCTGAATATCTCTTTTTTTTTTTTTTTTTTCCCCATGAGTTTGCTTTCAGTGTTGTCGCCATTCATGTATGAATCAGTGGTAATGGCAGGAAATCACATTTGAAATAAGACAAAATGTGAGTTCTTAGAGATAGAACTTGTTTGGAAAAGTACTGCTGTCTGGTTAGATGCATATGCTTTTGGCTTTTCTGTCATGAGAATCTTTTCAAAATCTAGTTACCACAGCATACTGGTATAGCTTGTGTGTTTAGACCTTTCATTTTTCTCAATAATCTGTTTTATTAGGGTTATCATGAGCATGGCTATGAGGTTTTGTAATTTATTTATGCTTTCATCTCCATTTCTATTTCTTCCTTTTTAAGTTTCACAGAGCTTCAAGTTTACGTGGTAGCAAGTGTTCTCTATCCTTCTTGAGACAGGATTTTTTTCTTTCATTTTTCAAAATGAGTACACAACCTCAAAATTTTGTTTTTTTCCTCACAGTTTTTGAAAATTCTCTGGACACAGTGGACTTGAATTTTACACATTAATTTTCTTTACTATTTGAAAACTGCTGCTTGATATCAGGATGTCCTTTTCCACAGAATTTTACAAAACAGCAGTTAATAAAATTGGCTTTTGTAATTACCTCTGCTTTTATTTTTTGTTTTAGGGTTTTGACCCACCACATCAAAGCGACACAAGAACTATTTATATAGCAAATCGTTTTCCCCAGCATGGCCATTATGTTCCTCAGAAGTTTGCAGACAACAGAATCATATCATCCAAGGTAAGGAACCAATTTGTCACAGCAAAACCACTTGATATGTTACTTAAGAAGTTGTGTGGCAAATGTGCGTGTCTGTATTACGTCTATTATATCTGGTGCATATTCAAGATGAAACAAACGAAACTCTTTTGAGGGAAAAGCTAGGTTGCTTCATGTGTAGTTTGTCTCATTCTTTCACCCTTCTTTCTCAAAACTCAAGTACAGAGCAATTAAGCAAGCTGGTCAGGCTTCCTGAAGGAAAGTAGTTTTTAAACCAGTGTTGCCCAAACTACTTAAAAGTCGGGGTGAAGCTGGTTATGAGGATTTTTAAAATAGCCAAATTGAAAGCTAGAACTCTGCATAAAATAAATCAGCAGTGGACTGCAGTTGCAGATTCCCTCCCGGTGTGTCCTTGGGTTGAAATCAATAGAGCTGATGGTGGGGCTGTGCCTCCTCGCTGTAGAGTTGGAGGGAATGTTTCAGCTGCAGGAATTAATTTCTTCCCTCCTACCCAGGATACAAACAGCCAGATGACTCCAGCTGCCCCTCTGCCAGTTGGAGGAAAACATTTTTGACTTGGCCTGTAGAGGCAATGCAGTTGCTACTCCTGCGTCCCTGCTAGCTGTACTTAAAACAGAAGGAATAAAAAACACCAAAAATCGGGTACAGCAGTTCTGTGTGGAGGAGAGCCAAGCTTTGGGGGAGGGGACTTGGGGAAGGAGAAGATTTAGGTTAGGAGAGTTCAATGGGAGCAGAACTGAATTTCACTGGAAAATTGTGCATTGTGTCATAATTATTCTCTCTCTCCTTTTTTTCCCTTCAGTATACGGTGTGGAATTTTGTTCCAAAAAACTTATTTGAACAGTTCAGAAGAGTAGCCAACTTTTATTTTCTCATTATATTTTTGGTTCAGGTAAGTTGAATAATAATCAGGAAATTGCAATTTTTGTTGTAAATTCTGCCACTGATTCTTGTTCTGTGAATTTAACTTCTCTACTTACACATTCTGTTTATAAAAAGAACACATTTCCAGTTTCTCTAGGAAAAGAATACAACTTAAAAAATAATTATGTCGAAATTTAAGTATTATCCTTAGGTTTTATCTTCATGAATGTTAATGTATTTAAATGTGCAGCTTCAAAGTCCATTGCACTGCCAGCACAGAGATTCAATTGTCTGCCTCAAAATACAACTTTAGATCTCTTAAGTTAGTAATGAAATTCCAGATACACTTATTTTTGTGGGCATTGGTGGTGTTTGAATATTTGTATGCTTTCACTGTAGGTCGACTCTTGCTTTTGAAAAAATCAACAGACTATTGTGATACAACTCTAAGATCCTCAAATTCAGTTTTTTCCAATAAAATGAGCGCAGAGATGTTATCATTAAAATCGGTAGTTTGTCAGTTTTGAAGTCCTCCGTTAGTGCTGTTATTGTTACAGTTTAGGTCAGAAATATTGCAGTGCCTTTTGTAACAGACTGTATTTTTTTAATTAAGAACATCCACAAGTAGATTGGGACAGTCTGTGCATTTTCTGTGGTTTTTGCCCTTCCAGCTCTGTAACATACCTGAATTCTGTGGAGCTATTGCGGGCTTAGTCAGTGAAGGATAAGTGGGCGAAGGGTTCAGAGGAGCGATAGTAACTTTTGAAAAAGTAATATCTGAAGCGGAGACAAGATTTTGGGGTACACAAACTTTTCTTTCATTATAAAATAGAGTGCTTTGAACATGTACAGCCCACCACAGTCATTAACCAACGCTGAGTGTGCATCTGAAGAAGATGGCACCTCATTTGACAAAGAATGGCCGGCATAGTGAAGAGTTCATAAAATTTGTCTTTGATTGTGTAAGGTGTCAGGATCAGGGCCAGTTCTGCAGCCTTTAATCCATTGCCTCCTGTGTCTCTTGATCTCCTTTTGCATTTAGAAAGAAGGACATTTCTAGGCTTAAAGTTCCTGTGCTGGGAGTTAATAAAGTCATATAGTTCTAACTTAGGCTAACAAAATGTGTTGTCCATCACATCTTCCTAGTTAAGAATATTGACTGTGTCATTCCTGTTGTGACGTTTCAAGCTGTTTAACATATTGTAGCATGAGGAAGATGGGAGCATGCTGAAGATGGAACATAAATGTTACTTAAAGTAACCAAAGACAGTGTGGCTTTTATTTCTTTTTAATGCACATTTACCTCTTTAGTTCAATGTTGTGTCACAGTTCTTTCAAACTGTTGCATTTGGGTAGTGTCTAAATGTGATGTCCATGAACAAATAAGGATCTAAGGGCATAAGTTCTATTCTGAGTGTAATCCTGTTTTCTCAGTTCATGTCAAGTGGGTGCCCTCACATATGGGAAGTGTCTTGTCTGTGTGTCTGCGTTCTTGGAAACAGAACAGCAGAAAAGCTGCAGTAATTTGTGTTCATTTGTTAGAATAAAATTCTATTTTTATTCAAATCCCATTTGGAAGTTCATTGATATCTAGTATTTTTTTCCTTTTATATGGCAAAAGTGCCTATTACAGTTGACTACCATGGTACCTTCCCTGTCCTGTCAATCTCGTGTGGCCAAGATGCAGTGTCTGTCATTACCACCTTTTCCACTGGGGATGGCAGAGCTGGGGCAGGGTCTCGTGTGATTTCAACTTGCAGCACAGTCCAGTCCACGTTTTTCACCACACATGTGCATGCCCAAAACAAGGTGACAGACTGCATTTTGGTGACACGAGGTGTGTGATGGATGAGTGTCCAGCCGTGTGGCAGGCAGAGGACCATGGTGTCCTGGTGAAAGAGGCAAAGGGAGCAGGCTGGCATGATGATTATTCCACCAGCAAAAAACCTGCTTCTTTTGCATGTATGAGCCTCTCTTGAGAAAGAATGAGAGAGTATAGATGGCAGAAATGTCATGACTAACTCTATCCAGCCAAAAATTAGATGCTTTTGGTAGGGATTTTCTTGATCAATATGCTGCTAAGCTAAAATTGTAGTGCTACAGTTAGAGAACAGACCGTATTGCAGGCTAGGTCTTGTTTTTGTTGTGTTCTACAAGTTGTCTGTTTCACTGGAAAAAAACCCAACCAAAAACCTCGTGTGCATTGTCGGGTGGCATAATCTGTTTTCTCTGTGAGGTTCTTCCCCCATAACAGTAAACTTCATGTATGACTTTTTTTTTCTTCTTTAATGATTCCCAAAGCAAAGCCATAAGTCTCAGGTAAAGTGGATCAAATCAATGTCTGTGGTTTTGAATAGTTCTTGTGTATATTTCCTTTACAGCACTTGACCATGCTGGTTTTTTCCTGCAGCAGAGGAGAACCACTAACATCCCCCCACATACAGAACCTTACTGTGTACACTGCACTTTTGGCATGCCAGCAATAATAGCACAAATTGTAAAAACTGCATGTTAACCTGGGGCAACCAGAAAGGTGCAGTCTAACAAAAGTGATCTCTAATATCTAAACCATTGGAAATTACTGTTCTTAACTTGATTTTCACTTCTGAAGTGGATGGTGTTATACTCTACATTGCTGGTAAGCAGTGGATTGTATGGAGTATTAAAACAGTTTCATGAAATGTACATTTCCTTCCTTTGTATTGAATTTATTTTTTGATGAAAAAAAATTTATTTTTTAACTATAACTTAGCATTCTTTTAGTAAGGACTGTTAAAATTGTCACATGCATTACAAATATGACTAAGGCTGCTCTGTGCCCTAAAATCTTGGTTTACATCATAATTAACGTATTATTTAGTTGTCAGAAACTGAGTTTTGCTTGAGAAATACTGCAGGAAGTGCAGTAAAAATACTCGTAAGTTATAATGGGAAGTTTGTAATGAATATAGCTGTCATCTTGCTTCATTTGGAGTTGTTTTTGGAAAGTACAATTGTAAAAATAAAATTTGGGCTGATTTTGATCTTTTCTTTTCTTTTAGCTCATGATAGATACCCCTACCAGTCCTATTACCAGTGGATTGCCATTATTCTTTGTCATAACTGTGACAGCCATAAAACAGGTAAAGGGGAAAAATCTTGAGGAATGAAGTCCTTCTAAAGTAAAGTTACTTAAAGGAGTCTGAGAAAGTTAGTGTTTAGATATTAAAAATACATAAAATTGGTGTAATTTTTCGAAACAATTTTGTGTTTAATGTTTCTAGTTATGTACTTGAGCTTCAGCGCTTGGTTGGTTGTCAAGCTCTCGGTGACTCACTGCAGTACCCTAAAATGGACAGTGGATGACTGTCAGGCAGCATTTTTGTCTAAACATTACATGTCACTTGTTATCAGACCTTTTCTGAAAGCTCCTCACTTATTCCTTTGGCACACCTCACTGCCTGTTAGAACCAGTCCTCCCACATCACACCCCGAGAAAGGAGCCTGGGCAGATGAGCAGTGGTGCAGGGTGTGTTTGTCAGTAACTAAAAGGCAAATTTTGCCCCAAGGGGTGTGTTTCATGGTGTAAAATGTGTATTAGCTGTGATCCTCTATCAGGTGAAAGCTCTGGTTTAGAAAATTCCTGGTTTTCTTCTTCTTTGGTTGCATAAAACGTTTTGGAGTGCTTCATAGCACTTGAAATAAGAAAAATCTTCTGAGTTTAACAGAAATCTTGTTCAAGCTCCTTATTATGTCCTATTGAAACCTAGAGCCTCTGGAATCAAAATGTAAAAATAAAAGAAAGAGAAAAAAAAGTCTTCTGTTTTCTTTATGCCCTTAAAGCCAAGAGGAGAAAGAAACAAGCTCATAAATAAAGAAGTGATATGGATAAAAATTACAATCTCTTCTGCAGGGAGGTAATTTTCAGGAACTATCCTCTTCAAGGGGTTTGACAGTGCTGTCTGGGGAATAGATGCAGCCTCGCAACTGAAAAATAAGCAGGAGACTGTTTCAGAGCTGTAACTGGAATTTCAATTTGCCTTCTGTGCCAAAAAGACCCAAAGCCACCCAGAAATAGGACAAAAGTAAAAATAGTTCTAGCTTTCAAGCTGATAGAAAGGTGTTTGGGACAGAGTGGTTCTTAATGCTGGAGTAATATTTGGACTAACATTTTATCTTGTTTCTGTGCAATTTGCATGTGTAGAGTGCTCTAATCATATTCAATTGCAGATATTACCATCACCCCCCCAAAAAATCACATGTTCAAGAGCTATAATCATAAGTAGGCAATGGATAATAAAGCTGTGTGAACCAAGAGAGATTATGAAACAGAGTTATAAATATTAGATCACTTTTTCCAGAAAGAAGTTGGGCTTGTGTAAGTCTAAAATAGTCCAAAATAGTCTTGACACCACCTTGCTTCCAGATGTCCAATCTTATATTGGGAAATTTAAGTGTCTTATCATCAATTGCAAAGAACAGAGATTCTGTCATTCCTTCTGGAAGCTTCGAATCGTTCATGACTTGCGAAGATCAGGAGATTTTCTGGCTGTCTCAGTAGGTCTGCAAGGACTACTGGAACCACCTAAACTGATCTAATGGACTCTCATGTTTCTCCTACCTGCTCAAAGGAGGCAAGCAGTATTCACAGACTGTTATCTTGAAGGGACAGTGAATTGTGCTGTTTCCAACAGGCTGCCCTCAGACAAGGGAGAAAGATAAATCTTCTGTTGGAGTGCAGGGGGGAAAATCCCCAGTATTGCCTCAAAATCAGTTCCCATTTCCTCTGGACCAGAAGTGTAATAGGAAGCAGATTTTAAGGAAGGAACCCCCTTTTGAAAGCTATGGGGCAGTGGTTCTGTACAAAGTTACATCAGGATTTAACTATAACTTAGCATTCTCTCAAAAGATGAAGGGGAAAAATAGAAACATTAATCATATGTAGGTTTGAGAAACTTAGCAGTGGATGGAAAAACTCCCCTGCTTCCAGAAGACCAGTGAATGTAGCACCTCTAGCAAACCTCAGAACTCAGCCTTACTTTAATCTCAGCCAAGGAGACAGAACTTTTTCTACTTAGAAGTGTAATTTCACCTAGGTCAGAAGAAGGACATACAAGACTGCAAAGTGATGCAGCTCATGCTGTGTCATTTTGTCTGTGTTGTTAGCCAGAGCACTTTCTTCCTTATGCCTGTGAAGATCTGTATGCAGTACTCCAAGGAGTTCAAAATCAGCAAATAAATAAAAACAAACCAAAAAGTTAAAAGGAAAAAAAGGAAAACAAAAAAACCATGCCAAAATACAACAAAATAAAGGTATTTCCCAAGGAACTTTAGGAAACTTAGTCCATTTTAATAAGTTTGTCAGTCTTTAGCAGATGGAACACAGATGTTTATTTGACTGCCAGGTAAATTATAAACAACTACTTTGCAGGTTTTAATTAACTATAGACCTAAATTGAGAATGAAAAACGTGGTAGTATAAAATGCAGATCTTTTCTCAATTACATGGATGCAGTTATTTAAGCAGCACTTAAGAATATAATTTAATTATAGGGATTTTAATTTCTTTTCATGCGAGTAAGCAATATTCCCTATATTCCTCTTGCATCTTTCTTTTTCACAGTATTTTTCCAATGTTTCAAGTGAGGTTAAGGAACTCTCAAAAATACCGCAGTAGGTAAATTTGGGGGGAATTTGAACTGACCACACTAAGTTGGCTCTTAAGAATTCCCTGGTGTGAAGTGTCACCCTTGCATTGGAGGCAGGAGGTGTCAGATGGAAAAAGCGCTGAAATCTGTACTTTCTAAAGAAGGTAAATTTCAGGTCTTTGCCAAATGCCCACATTGCTCAGCTGTTCAGGTTTATGAGACAAGTGCTCCAAGGTTACTGGATGTTAGTTAAACCCTTGTTTTCCTCTGTCAGTCACCTTTAACAAGGAGTTGTAGGTACTGACTCCTGTTTTTTCATACTGCTTAGGAAGGATTCTTAAAATGAGTCTTTCTTAGGAGCTTTGGAATGCTGATTTCCCAGTATCTCTCTGTATGGCTGCTTTTACTGCATGCTTCTTATTTATTGGGCTTTAAGCATTTGGCATATGAAGCTTCTTTTCCCCATTTCCTCTCTCTCATCTTTCTTTTCAAACACAGTGCAGTTGTGCTGTCCTTACTCATTTCTTCTAGTAACAGTGGAGATGTGTGAAGGTAGAGCTGCAAAATTCATCACATAACTTTTCCTACAAACTCCAGTCAACCACAGACCTCTCTAAACTGCATCTGCATTAATATTTTTGTATTATGATGTTCGTACAGTGTTTGTAGGATGAGTTGGGATTATGCCTGCTGTTTCACACAGCTACCTTCTGTCTACAGACTTCCAAGGCAATGTTTTTAATTGTTTCACAGTTCTTATACCTACAGAAAGGTATTTTAGGAAGTCTCTATTGTTGCAAATTAGTTGCAGGAGTCTTGCCAGGTTTTAAGAGGCCTTTGAATTTCCTGCATGATTGATCCATTTCCTGTGTTTGCTGGGGGTGCTTTCCAAACAGTAGCTAGACTTGGGGATCAGAGATTATTAGTACTATGATCTAATGCTATGAGATTAAACAAGCAGTAGATTCATGCTTTAGGAAAATAGGAGGGAAACAGTATACCTGGATTCACAGTCTTGAGTGCTTGCACATGTGTGTGCGGGGGATAAAGGGTGCCTAAACAGGTGTGAAATATCAGGTAAAAGAAAGCTGCTTAGCTGATCAGTTAAAAGCTCAGTTACTGCAGACTGTCCCATTAGCACTCAAAAAGAACTAAAACCTTCTCAGTCATCTTCTCTTGCTGGACAGAGCGCTGATGTGTCAACAGTGTGTCACACACAATTAAATCTTGGGATTTCGTGCATAGGCTGTGGCAGTAACTATGAGAAATGCTATATGTTATGACTTGAGAATTTCAGTCTGTTACTTCTTTAAAAAGAAAAGAAAAAGTAGTCCACAAAGGAAAAAGGGGACTGACTGTTCCTGGTTTTGTGGTGTATTAATCCATATAAATCAAAGATTTATTGAGCGCTTGGTCATCTGATCTGCAGAAAATGTCACTGCCTGTTTAAGAGAACATGGGACTTTTAAGTTTCTTCACCACTTCTGCTACTTTATTTGCCTTTACTTGTTTGTGTAAAGTGACAAAATTAAGAGGTGTTCCAGGTTCTTGAGTTAACAGCTGTAGCAGAAACTCGTTAGTGAACTATATTCACACAATGCAAGAAGTAATTTGAAGCACATTTGCTTACAAGATATTTAGTCTATTTTTTAGTTTTCTTACTTAAACAGTAGATTTTTATGTGTTTTCCACAGGGCTATGAAGACTGGCTACGACATAAAGCAGATAATGAAGTCAACGGTGCGCCAGTTTATGTTGTTCGAAGTGGCGGCCTTGTGAAAACCAGATCTAAAAACATTCGGGTATGTGGCTGAAGGACAAATTGAAGATTGTGTTTCTATCACACAGCTAAAGCTCTTGTTTTATTACTAATCATTGTGGTGTGATAACAGTGCTGAAATGAATTCTGCTCTTTAAACCTCTGTATCTCTCTGATTTGTGTTCACATCATTAGGTGGGGGACATTGTCAGAGTAGCCAAAGATGAGACTTTCCCTGTTGATCTGGTGCTCCTGTCGTCTGACCGAGCTGACGGTTCATGCCACGTTACCACTGCGAGTTTGGATGGAGAGACCAATCTCAAGGTCTGGGTTACTTCTATGAAATAGAATGTAGATAATTCGTGGTGCCACTTTTTGTTCAGGCTGTTGAAATGCCCTCGCTGCTGCCTGGTAGTGCTGTATTAACCTGATGGGCGCTGTTTTACAGACGCACGTTGCAGTCCCAGAAACAGCAGTGCTGCAATCTGTTGCCAACCTGGACAAACTGGTAGCTGTTATAGAATGTCAGCAGCCAGAAGCAGATCTATACAGGTATCGCTTTATTAGTAAATATTTTGAAATTCAATCAAAATGAGGTGTTTAATACTGAGAATGTTACAAGTCTTGCTTGGCTTAAAATAGCTTCAGACATCTGCTTGAATTTTAGGTTTTAATAATCACCTTGTGTTTATACATGTGCACCTACTGAAAATTGCAAGTGACAAGTTAAATTTGAGTACTTGTGTAGTAAACCAGACTTTTTTTTTAAATTATGTACATTTCAGTTCTAATCAGTAAACTTTGTTTCCAGATTTTAAAGAATGAAATGGCCTACAAGTCTGAGCAGGTTGAAGAAAGTTCTATAAGGTTCTGCCAGGAGATTTCAATATTGTATAGGATATTTTGAAGTGGAATTGACTGAAGTCTAATTTTGAGGATATGTGTTGGTCATATTTATTTTGCATATGCTCAAGATAAGATATGGCTCCATTCTTCAGCAGCAAAACCTTAGATTAAAAACAGGGATATCTAAGTGTGCTTTAATATCAGTTAGAAATGTTGTAGACTCTGTAAAACAGCATCATGGGTAGCAGAAATTATATTCCCATCCAAGTGTCTTCTGAATTGTATAGTGGAAAATGGTAGCTATTAAGTAGTGGTTTTTAAAATCCAGGTATATCATAGCAGTTTTTCTTAAGTAAGCTTGGAGATCCTTGAGAAATATTAAGGTTTTTAAAACTAAGATACTTAGTTTGAAAGTTGTTCAAATATTTTATATTTAGCAAATTAAGGTATGGAAGTTTATGTCACTCTTTGTAGCTGGAGTCGCGCTAAATACGCAAGTGTCGGATTTTTAAACATAGTAGATTTGGTTTATTAAATGAAAGATTACTATTTCTGGTGGATAACATGCAAACTTATATTTGTTGAGGAATTAGTTCTTACTGAATCATCAAGAAGTCACAATCTGTTTTAAATGAACAGAAATATAGTCTTTTGTGGTAATTAATCAGAGTTAATAAGCTTTCTCAAATGACTGTTCATCTGAGGAATAAATGTTTCTGTTGCTAAGTATGTCTTGTAAAATCATGGCCAGTTTTGCCATATTGCTTTAGTTTGATTGTTAATAAAAGTTGATTTATTTTGTACTTGTGAACCATTAATGACTTTTTTGTAAATATATAGAAGGTTTTTACATTTTTGAGTCTTTATGTAGATATTTCTAAGACACATCCATCTTTCACAGATTTGTTGGAAGAATTACTGTAAGTCAACAAGCTGAAGAAATTGTACGGTGAGTGGAATTGTCTGAGATGATTATTTAGAACGTGTAGGGGTGGTTAAAATCTTGACCGTCACAAGAGTTACTGTTGAGTATATGAAAGGGGGAGGTCTTTTTATTAAAAGTATCAATTGCAGCTGCAAGCTTCACATGGAGATGAGAAAAAATTAGTGAGCGAAGGTCATTACTACCCAGTTTTTCAGATTTAATACAAGAGTTCTGGAGAGCTTGGCTGTTGTGAAGCGGGTAATTTTTCTGCACTGATAATCAGCTAGTAACTTTGTTGTTATGTGTTAATTAAATAGTTTATTGATCTGAAACAATTTCCACTGACATATTATGTAAACTGCAACAGATCTCCTGTCATTAGAGGCATTGAAAAGGAGTTTTTCCAGTTGAAATTCCTAGAAATTCCAGGTTTAGCTAAGCCTCTGCTGCAAACTTGTAATTTTTAGTACCTATTTCAACCTACAGCTGGACTGTGCAGATAAGTGCTTACATCTGTAACAGGCAGCACAGCTGTGTGCTCACCACCTTTCCTTGTGCAGTCACAGCAAGTTACAAACACATGTGCAAATGCAAAAATAAAGATGTGAAGCCATTTACAGACTTCCATGTGGACCTCCTGGAAAGATTTCTAACTGTTGTGGGTTGGTCCCAGCTACCAGCCAAGCATCCATTGAGTTGCTTATTCAAGTCCCCCCACCACAACAAGAAAAGAGAGAAAATAGGCAGAACCGGAATGTGAAAGATCATGGTTTGAAATTAAGACTTAGAAATCACTCACAAGAAATTGCCAAATTTTCAGAAATACTTAGCATTCAAGTTTAGTTATTTTATTTTGAGAGTTGTTGATTGTCCAGCTTTCAAAAAACTTTGGCACCTCTTCTGAAACGATGAAGTGCTGTGTTATGATGTGTAAATTTGTCACAGAAACAGGTAAATCTGTTACGGTTCTTTCACTCCTCTAATCTTGAAAATGGTATTTTTTACACTTCTTTTTAGTGAAATTTCTACTTAACTGTTAGAAGATTCTGTTGCATGTTTTCCATGTAATATATGCCTTCAGTCCAAATAACTGAATGTCTCTCAGTCTGATGGCTGGCAAACATCTGTCAGCTTTAGATGGGAGTGACATGGAGTTCAGAGTGAATCGAGGAGTTTTCAGTGGTTTTGCAGGAAATATGAGAGTGTAGAAAGCCAGGTCACTTGGCCCTAAATTCAAAGGCTTAGCCACCCTCACCAAAAATGTGGCACCCCCAAAAACCCACTCAGCTGTTTTCTAAGGTCACTTTATGTGCTACTTCACATGGAGCTTTTCAGAATTCATTACTGCCAAGCTTGACAGGTTCAGCTTTGGGATGACCTATCAAAATAATTCGGTTGACAAAGTAAAACAGAGCCGGTTTAAAGGGAGTGTGAAAAAAATAATTGCAAGTTCTGACTGCTAGTGAAACTGTATCTTCTGTCTGTCAAAGATAAACTTGTCTAGTCTGTGTTGCACTGATTCAGATTTGGTATTTTGGGTTTGTCAGACTGGTTTTACAAACTTAAATCCAGAAATATAAATTATGTTTCTTATATGACAATTTTAAATGCTCAGGCATTTGGTCACTTTTAGTTCAATTTTTCAGTCAAAGTTTGAGTCTAGCCTAAAATATTAACATATGGATGTTTAATTTAAAGAA
Organism: Pardalotus punctatus; assembly: GCA_013400915.1. Classification (NCBI taxonomy): domain Eukaryota; kingdom Metazoa; phylum Chordata; class Aves; order Passeriformes; family Pardalotidae; genus Pardalotus; species Pardalotus punctatus. The sequence goes on from VZTX01013255.1 coordinate 450,080, forward strand.
TCCATGATAATCTGTGTGTGTAATTGTATACATGGTATTTGTGATTGCAACTGTTACATTTGCAGTAACATTTAAGTTAAATGTTTGACTGTGGGTTGTCGGTTTGACTTCGGAGTTTTTTTTAGTAACTCCAGGTTATTCTTTCAAAGGAACTTCAAGTCTGAGAGCTTTTTTTAATATTAGTGGTCATGGTCTGCATGTGGCACAGCTAAAGAAAAGTAGGATAAACCCAAGGGCTTGTATGCCAAAGCACTTGGCATATGAACTTTTAATTCTTTTGTTTCTACCCAACATGTCAACCTGAGCACTTCAGTTGTTAAATTTTTGCTTTCATTTGAAATAGTGGGACAAATACTTTTTTTTATTTCAAACCTGCTGGCAGTTTTTAAAGATGATACAGCTGCTGCAGTAGAACATATGGTTCTAACCTTATATTAACCTTGTTTCTATCTAGACCCTTATTTTCAGAGCACTGTTGGCAGTTAACTTAGCCAAAGAAATGAATGTGTTACTGTATTGTGATATATGTGAGGGAAAAAACATTATGAAATTTTACCTCCTGTGCTAGGAAACAAAATTGGCACTGCTCTGGTGGTGTCCATCTAATTGTTTGTCTCTGGTGTGAAAAGCTGTTGAACATTTTAGATCATTTCACTTTGACAGAGGGGTAGAGGATTGGTAAATTAGCCAAACCTAAAACAGCACTCCTGTTGCACTGCGAGCTCAACTGGTTTCTTGCCTGCTTGCTTCCCAAGGAACTTGTGTGTCTCTTAACCAGCCATTTGCAATATTCAGCTCAGTCAGTAATTATGGGATACGGAACAGTGGTGGGGGAGTACAGCAGTGACCAAAGGAGACACGAAAGGGAGCAGAGAGCTCTGTGGAGATGTGTGGGATGTGTGGTAAAAGGGGTGAGGTGACTGATTGAGTTGCTGCACTGGGGATTTATAGGGGATGTAGGACAGCTTTGCATAGGGAACTGGGTTTCCGTACTTCTCCAAAATACAGAACAGCTGATGTTTACATGCTGATATGTCTATTTCTTTTTAGACCTCTTGGGCCTGAAAGTCTCTTACTTCGTGGAGCAAGATTAAAAAACACTAAAGAAATATTTGGTTTGTAGACATCTAAATATTTAAAGAGTATTCTCTTCTTAAAGCATGTTGATGAACTGTGTTTTAATTCTGCTTGCACTGAAGAAATTGTAATAATCTTGCTGACTGTTACCTGAGGGGATATGATTATAGATGAAAGTAATGATATTATGCTGAAAAATCTCTAAGGATATAAAGTTCCAGCTCTGCTCTGTGAAAATATTTGAAGTGGTTTGATAAAGGAATAACTTAACTTCAATGGATAAATGACTGTTCTTACTGTTACCTATTGTTCAAGGCTTTCTCCTGAGATTTACCATGCTGATTTCCATAAAATACATATTGAAGAGCAGTACAGTCATAATAATGAACAGTGTTAAAGTAGGTGCTAAAATTACTTCAGTAGTACTGTTTTACTATAGAAGAGTATTGCAAACAGTAGAAAATACTGTCTCATAGTAAACACAGAAGTAGTACCGCCTTTTGCTTTTATCCTGTGTCTCTCAAAATGAAAAATTCTGCAAATTGTATTTATGCAAAAAGTAAAGTCTAACTCTTCCCCACCTTCCTTCCCAGGTGTTGCTGTGTATACAGGTATGGAGACAAAGATGGCATTAAATTACAAGAGTAAATCTCAGAAACGGTCAGCAGTAGAAAAGTATGTTTATTTTCTAATATCTCTCTTATTTGTAGAGCTTTAACTTAGTTTTTCCTGTGTAACCTTAAAACCCTGGTGGTCTCATCATTGGGTTGTAGGCAAAGGGAAGAATGTTAATTGCTTTACCTTCAGTAGGAAGTTATAAAGATAAAATCCATTTCTTGGTATTTTGTCCTTTAATAGTGTACAAAGTGGAAATTCCCAAGCTTGCTCCTGGTTGCAGGACAGGTGTTACTGTGATAGATAGCGATATTGAATCTCATGATTTATTTTAAAAGGGAAAGGAGTTCTGATATGTTGCCTTTATTCCAGTTACTAAAAATCTGAGAGAGCCCCATGGCATTCTTGTGCAAATATGGGATTGATTATTCTTCTGTAGCTGCATACAAATACAGCTGTAGTGTGCACAAGAGAAGTTCAGTCGTCAAAGCCAGGGGTGGAAGGATGGTCTGGCTGGCGTTACAGAGCACAGAGGCAGCTGTGACCGTATCCTGCTGTAGCCTGGCCTGGGTTAAATACTCAGCTGCACATGGCAGTGCTCTTCTCACTGAGGAGAAGGTGCAGCCATGGGTCTGCTGTGATTGTTGGTACTGCCTCCACAGCCTGGCAAGGTCCTTGGGGAAAAAAGAGAAAGATAAGTCAGCCACGCCACTCTGGGACTGCAGGTGTGACACGAGTCAGCTTTTGGGGTGTTCCTGCACCTTAATCTAGTCTTCATGTCGCTATACAGAGTTTATCTTAGTCAGATGTAGGATTTCTTTCCCGTTCTGTGGCTTGCTTGTCACATACAAACTTTATTTCAAGCACAGGGTACATTTTTTTTTAAAAAGTCCAACAAGTTTTTGATCAACTCATGTAACCACAGTGTGTCAACAGATTAAGTAAAATAAACTGAAGTTGCTTGCTTCTTTTTAATCTCTTTATAGGTCCATGAATTCCTTTCTGATTATTTATCTAATAATCCTCCTCTTTGAAGCCATTCTGAGCACTATTTTAAAGTATGCATGGCAAGCTGAAGAGAAATGGGATGAGCCTTGGTATAATGAAAAAACAGAGCATGAAAGAAACAGCAGTAAGGTAACGTAGTTCTGCCCAGTTGTGTATCTGAGGAGCACTCAACCAAAATACACTCTATGTAATATATATTGTGTCTCTATTCTGTGTGTAACCACCACGTGATCCACTTGTGAGTCTGTGTGCTGTTGTCTCAGTGATTTTTGAGTTAGTCCCATGTAGCCTCACCATTGGGTAGAAATATTCCTACCTCTGTTACTGGTTGGACTTTTTCTTCCTTTATGAAAAGACCAAGCTTTTTGAAAATTTTTGAAAAGGCTTTATAAGGACAATTTCTGATGGTCTGTGTCCTTGTTACTGTTCTTTAGGGTGTCTTTTGTCGTACCATAAATGAAAAGAGGAGGAGGATGGCTTTTCTTGTGTATGTCTTATTGCAATGATTTCACAGTTCAGGAATTTTGTATGTTCTGTGATGTTAGGATGGTTTGGGCAATTTTGTAAGGCTGTAATTTTGCTCAAGCTCCTGCTTGCCTTCTCACTTCTCTTTAGAGATTGAAGGGATATTTGGAAGTGTTCCTGAAATCTGCAGTTCTGAAAAGTGTCTCTTAATTTCAATTAGTCTACATTTTTCTGTGTTCTGTTTAATTTTGGACAAAGGTAGACTCATACAGAAAACAAAAGCAGCTCAGGAGCTTGATCTGAAATGATTTTTATGCAAATTAGTCTAGTCTGTGGAGCCTTTCCGCTCTGAGCAGAAGAGGGATAAGTTTTTCCTCAGTCTTTCCATTCCTTTACCTTTGCCATCAGGAGTGCAGAGAGCCATGTGTTTCTGCAGTGTCATTCTCCTTCTGTCATGTCTTTGTTTTTCTGTCTCCCATGTTGACTTCCACAATCTGCTTTGCATTTCTCAACATGCTGACTTCCTTACTCAGAGTGCTTTCCCTGTCCATCTCCTGTGTGTGCCGATTGTTAATTCATTGCCATTGCTTGAAGAAACTCTCTAACTTAAGTAATGGTCACTACTTCTCTTTGACGAAGTACTGCTCTCACTTTCTGTCTTCTCTGGTTTACTTTGGAAGATCTCTTTAGGCACAGAACTTGCTGAGTTTTTGTCAGCTACTTTAATTATTTATTAAATACTTACAGCAGTGCACCCTAATGAGGAAGAGCAGACATAATTTAGCTTTGCAAATTGCTGACTACTTTTATGCTTCCTTTCTTTAAAATGTTTTCCTGCACCAATATCTGGTGGACTTGAAAAAGGTGGCCTGGTTTTTGTAGTCTCTAATCTCTCTTGCTCAATACTCAAATGTTGGTAAGAGTCTTCCCAAAGTACAATTTAGATACCGAATTTGTTGTGCAGATGAAAAAGAGACTTCAAAGAGATCATAGTGTTGCATTTCAGGATTTGTTCAAGTTATTATACCTTATAAAGAGGAGTTTCTGTCCTGTTACCTAGGCATTTGCCTGAAATGTGTGTGTGGAACACTGTCATTTGAAGAGGCATAAAAGAAATCCACACGGTCCCTTTCTTTTTCTGTAGTCTGGATCACCCAGATCACTGGGCAATGCCAGCTGACAGGAACCCTCTGCTGTCCTGAAACAAGAGGGTACTTGCAGATTCCTCTGATAGCATGGAAAATCACTTATTTCCTTCACGATTTAGGGTTCCTTAGAAAAGCTTCTATGAGTGATGCTGTGTGATGGAGTAGGGAACACTTTTTTTTTTTCAGACCAAACTCCTTCAGAGTTCAAAAACAGAATCATCATGACAGTATTAATTGGCAGCCCTCCTGACAGATTCAGTAGGGAGACAAAAATTAATGAACTTGTGAATTGAAACATCCAGTCATAGCTTAAGGCAGACTTTGTGCACCGGTGTGAAGGCGTGTTACTGGGGCAACCTGCAAATGCCTGCGTTGTCACTCGAGTGTTGTCTCTCTCATGTGTGTGTGGGACTTGGGCTTCTCTGGCTCTCCCAGTTTGTCATTTTTCATGCATATTGAAGCATAATTAAGTCACCCCGTTTCACCTGATCACTGTAGTAATGTTCACATTTTCTCTTTTTCTCTTGTAGATTCTGAGATTTATTTCAGATTTTCTTGCTTTTCTGGTACTTTACAATTTTATCATACCCATTTCACTCTATGTGACTGTTGAGATGCAGAAATTTCTTGGATCTTTTTTTATTGGCTGGGATCTTGACCTCTACCATGAAGAAACAAACCAGAGAGCACAAGTAAATACTTCAGACCTCAATGAGGAATTGGGACAGGTAGAGTAAAAAATACGTTGTCTGTTGGGTTTTTTAACCTATTTTCTACTTAGTTTTTAATAATAAAATTTGTTACTGCAGCCTTTTTATTACTTGTGATTTGATTTCTGATTAATTTTAAAATAAGGTATAAAGATGTGGTGGCAGAAGTTAAAATTCTTATATGATCAAAAAATGTGTGTAATAGAAAGTGTGAGTGGAGATTATTGTATCTTTCTCTTCTAACAAGTACATGCAATTCCAAGTACATGGTGTTTTTTGTTTTATTTTACAAAAGGTGGAGTATGTTTTTACAGACAAAACTGGTACATTAACTGAAAATGAGATGCAGTTTCGGGAGTGCTCCATTAATGGCATAAAGTACCAAGAAGTCAATGGTAAACTAACTCCAGAGGGATTTTCTGAAGATTCTCCAGATGGAAATAGGCATGGTTTGGTAAGGCTCTTTGGTTTTCCCACCATTAGTCATCCTAGATGGAAAGTGTTTTATTTCAGAGAAATATTCTTGTAGCATATTCATTAGCGTAAAAAGAGCCTCAACGATTATAAATCAGAATTTCTGAATAGTTTGAAGCTTTTAAGTGTTACTGAACAAATAATATTTATTAAATATGTTCAGATGTGATTATTAAACATGAAATGCTTGGCAGATTGCTAAGTAAAAACACTTTTTCCTTAAGTGTATTCAAAACTGGGTTGATATGTAAATGTTACAAATCAAGTTTCTTCTTTCTTACAGGTGAAAGAGGAAGAACTCTTCTTGAAAGCGGTTTGTCTCTGTCATACGGTGCAGATCAATGCAGATCAGACAGATGGTGCTGATGGTCCCTGGCATGCCAATGGAATAACAGCCCCGTTGGAATATTATGCTTCTTCACCAGATGAGAAAGCTTTAGTGGAAGCTGCGAGCCGGTGAGCAGCACTGCCAGAGCTGTCTGACCTTGGAATTGCCTGCGAGGGCAGGCCACCCGTGGGGAAAGCAACCTTAAAAACAGCTCAGGATGTTGGTGAAGCCCAGCACTGGCACTGTCACCTTACTGGGAAAACATTCAAATGTAAAATGCGCACACCCCTAGGCGTATAATAAAGTGAGGATTTAAAATGTTTATGAAAATACTTGAGGAAGTACAGTAGTCTGAGTATGCTATGAATAAAATACTGCAGAAAATGGGCATTCTTAATTTTCCCTAGAAGCAGAGAACAGTAATGGGGTGTAAGAGTTTCTTCTTTTCTTCCCTGCTGTCTTCCCCTCCCTCCATTAATAGGCATTTTGTCTAAAGTGATAATTAAATGTATATTTTCTTTACTTTTAGGGTTGGAGTGGTATTTACTGGAATTAGTGGAGACAGTATGGAAGTAAAAAGTCTTGGAAAACCAGAGAGGTATTCGTTTTGATTCCTTGATTATATTGAAGGACAGAACAGTAGTGAAGATTAATGTAATGTTTTCCTCTTAATCCTCTCTGTTCATAAGCAAACCTTGCCTTTCCACAGCCTGCTCTGTTTAATGCTTTTCCCTTGATGTCTTCAAGACAGCTTGCATCTTATTCCTTACCAATTGTAGCTGAGATGCAAGAATTTTGTGTGAGTTACTCTGTGTAGGTGTGTGTTGTAACAGTTTGTATATTTGCCCATTCCTCAAAGGTTGAGACTGTAGCAGAGTTGGAAAACTGAATTGCTTATTCAAGTCTTGTTTCAGCTCTAGAAATTCCCAGAATCAGTCTCATCTATGCATAATGCAATTAAATATTTTAAACCTTCCCAAAATGAGTACAAATTATCAGTAATTGTGTATCTGCAGTATGCCATAACTCCCTTTACCCATTTGATCTGTGTCAGCTACTTGGCAGTACTTTGAAGTTAAATGTCTAAAATTAATTTTCTAAGCTAGTGGTAGCATAACAAAAACTAATCCACTTACCAGGGCACACACAGTTTTTTGACAGTGTAGATTTTTTACAAATGCCAGAAACAAAATGTAGTTTTCAAAGTTACACTTAAAGTAATGACAGAAGGATGAAGAAATAGGTAGGATCTGCTTGTAATCTCCAAATGTCAAGTTAGTATTCAGGAAACTATTCCTGTGGGTAGAAGAACCTTTTATTCTTACACAATGGAATTAAGCATATATGAACTGATAAAAAGCAATGAACAGTGATCGTTGTTCAGCAGTGGTAGCATTACTTTCAGAGTTTCTGTATAAAAATAACACTTTGAGGAAAGGTCTGTGGTGTAAGAGTCTATTTATAAGTAATTGTCTTTGGAAATTTATTTCTGAAAATGTTTTCTTCCCATTCCCTCTTTTAAAACAAAATCCAGGTATAAATTGCTTCATGTTTTGGAGTTTGATCCAAATCGCAGACGGATGAGTGTCATTGTAGAGAGTCCCTCAGGTAGGTGATCAGAAATTGCACAAGCAGCACTTGAGAACTTCTTAAATGGCGTTATTTTTAATTTCAATTCTGTTTGATTTTCTAGGAGAGAAGCTTTTATTCACAAAGGGAGCAGAATCTTCCATTCTTCCTCGTAGTAAGAGTGGAGAAATAGACAAAACAAGGATACATGTGGATGAATTTGCTTTGGTAAGTGTCTGTGCTTGCCCAGCTCCCAGCCTCAGCTGATCAGAAGAAAATTCATGCAGTATAAACTGTGACTTGAAGTGAAAAAATTGCAGGTGACACCTTGTTGTTAGATCAGAATCTTGTCTACTCTGAATGTGGTCTTTCTTTTCTCACAGAAAGGCCTAAGAACTTTGTGCGTGGCCTACAGAAGATTCACACCCGAAGAGTACCAAGAAATTGGCAAACGCCTTCATGAGGCCAGGACTGCCTTACAGCAGCGGGAAGAGAGATTAGCAGATGTGTTCAACTTCATAGAAAGGGATCTGGAATTACTTGGGGCTACAGGAGTAGAGGACAAGTATGCAATGGAGTTACGGCTAACTGCGCTCAAACCCAGCGAGTTTAGGATTTATACCTGAAAGAGGAAGTGTGAAAAACTCTCCCACTATGACCAAAAGTTCTGTGCTATTCTTGTTTAGTGTACTTACCACTCTTTGGATTGAGGCACGTTCAGAGCACAAGTTGTGCCGTCTGATTTTGGCTTAATAACAGTGATGTGCCGTGTATTTCATCAGGAGAGATTTCATGTCTGTGAAATGGAACAGCTGCAGTTAGTATTTAGTGTAACAGAAAATTCCTTGGGAAAACTTCTACTCACAGCTCCTTTGCAAAGCATTCTACTTGTGTAGAACATGCTCTGTGGGTCAGAGGGTGCCTTGTTCACTGGAGTGTGCAGATGGGGCACTGAGAAGCTTTTCATGCACCACAGTAGCCAGTAATTATTGTGGACTGTTTTAAAGCTTCTCAAATGCAGTGCTGGTGCCTAGTTTAAATCAAGATACGCTTATTACTAATTGATCCCTTGGCAAGATTGAAGTTCAGTTTTTGCTTCATCAAGGCCTTTGTTTTGTTGCTGGTAACAAATATCATCTGCCAGATTGAAAATACATGTAACATGGGAAATGCAGACTTAACTCACCATGGCAGTGGGGTTACAGTGTGAGCTCTTTTGTTTGTAAAGTGTTCAGTTGGTTATTTAAGATTTTTCTTTCTAGACTGCAGGAGAAAGTCCAAGAAACCATAGAAGCCCTCAGATTGGCTGGTATCAAAGTGTGGGTGCTCACTGGAGACAAGCACGAAACAGCTGTTAGTGTCAGTTTATCCTGTGGACACTTTCACAGAACCATGAACATCCTTGAGCTTGTGCAGCACAAGTCAGACAGTACCTGTGCAGAACAGCTGAGGCAGCTAGCCAAGAGGTAAAATACCTGAGATGTCACTATCTCAGTGATGATCTTATCTTGGGTTGCATTCATTTTTAAAATTTATGGCAGTCTTTTTGATGCATGTGCCAAACAAAGATGGTACCTTTTAAAAAAAGTATTTATTAATATAATGACAGACTGGAAAAAGTAGTCCATCTAACAGAGTAACTCATTTGCTTATTGTCTGGCCAACAAAATAGTTTATAGCACAATTGGAATTTTACCGTTAACACTGGTACAAAGTGAACATTTTTGTCCCTGAATAGAATAAAGGAAGACCATGTTATCCAGCATGGACTGGTTGTGGATGGGACCAGCCTCTCCCTTGCACTCAGGGAACATGAAAAACTGTTCATGGAAGTTTGCAAAAATTGTTCTGCAGTGTTGTGCTGTCGCATGGCACCCCTTCAGAAAGCAAAGGTAAGTGAGATTAGAATCAGGATTGTCTTTGAAGTATTTTTATCATGTTTTCTGGAGGCAGGGATTTCTGAAACTGTTTTGTTTGTCTCATCTTTTGTGGGACTTCTGAGTCCTTGTTAAATTCAGTTGATCTGGAGTAGTTTGCTCAGAAATTCCTACGCACGTGTTTGAAAATTTGCAAGTGGATGGAGAAGTCAGAATATTGATAGCAAGCAAGAAAATGGCTCATCGTTATTCTGCCTCTTGAGCATTCAGTAAGGCAGCAGCTCTCCTGATCACCTGCCTGCTTTTGCCTTAGCTGCTCCATCACTTCTCCAAACCAAAAAAGCTAAATTGAAAATTCATGAACCTGTAAGGAGAAACTGTGCTTCTCTAAATACTTGAAAGATACCCAAGGCTGAGGAAGAAGTAAAAGGGATGGGAAGCCACGGCCTAGTCTGCAGGGGAGGTTTGCCGTAATGCTCTATTCTAAGATCATTTTTCCTTCACATGTACTGAACTTTACTCAAATACAGATTGGATAAGATTCACATTCAGATTTTGTGATTTTTTTTTTAATTTTTTTTTTTTTACTGTAGAGAGCTAAGCTATGAAGGACTACAATATTCTTTCCTTTTGAAATTTTTTCTTCATGAAAAGACATCTCTTTACCTTAAAGCACTAGGAAAGCCTTCTGTGAGGTGCTAGATGTTCAAGAGGCGGGCTGTTTTACTGTGGCTATCTTACCTGTTTTGAGGTCACTCTTCCTGCTTCCAGCATTTAGCCTGAGTTCTAATGCAGTCTTTAGAATCACTTCAGTATAGAGCTGTTCACCTGGTATAATACTAGTTTCAATAAAATGCTAAAAGGAAGTTGTAGCTACATGGAATAAACCAATATTTTGGATATGTCCACTCTGTACATTCTTTTAGCTGAAATTTTTGCCATCCTGTCTCTTTAAGGTGCAGTTATTTATCAGTGTTGTGTCCTTGTTCTTATTTTGTCATTTAACTTGATTTATAATGTTTTGTACTGCTTTCCTTAATTCCTCCCCTGGCCTGCAGATAATGGAGATGATTTCCTGTCTTGAGTCATGAAGTGCAGTAAAATGTAATTTTGATTGCAGTGACTTTTTAATTTCAAACATTGAAGTATATAAATCACTGAGACAAATGCCGTACAACATGAAGGGTAGGGAAGGAAGTGCAGGGCAGTTTATTCTTGCACATGATTTTTTGCTGTAGGCAACCTTTTTGTGATGTTTATTCCAAGGTTAAGAAGGAGCTCTGCTTCATATTTCCTGCATCTTTAATTACAGTGCATGTTAATATATGGCTAACAGTCTCACTACTAATTTTGGTATGTTTTATGACTCAAAATCTTTTTTAAACATCATCATGTCAGTCATTTGGAGCTGCTGCTGATTGCTGCTGTTAAAATTTGCCAGAGGATTTGTCTTGACCTTTTCACATAGATGTTTGTCTGTCTAAATTACCCAGGATCTCAAGAGGCCTTGGGGATCTCAAGAGGACTGATCTGGGGGATGTCCTGCAGCCTTGTTACCTCTCTAAAGCTGCTTCCTAGGATCTAATGCTAAATGTACTTGAAATAATTACCCCTTAGGAATGGGGAGCCTTTAAACTTGAATATTAATACCTGCAATTAGGGAATGTATTCCCACAATCAGGTGGATTTCTCTGAGCTGTGGACTGTTTAATCACTGTTGTATTCCTCGAGTGAAGTGAATTCCCAGTCCTGTGAATCAATGCCCTGACACTGCCAGCTACAGCTCAATTACTCCAATGCAGCTTTTTGTGTCTGCTTAACCTTGTGCAGTTGCTCTGTTTATATTTCCACTTTGGATTTTCTGGAATTTGAGGGGGGAAATATTTTTTTCATACATATTTATTTTCTTGGTTTTGGAAAACCTCTTGATCTGTGTTCATACCTTTACCTACAGCCCATTTGCAACTGAATTACTGAAGCTTCTACTTTAAGCTAGAGCTCTGTGGGAGGTTAATGAATCACTAATTCTCTTTAACCAAAAGACTCATCTAACTAATTCCTCTGTATTTAGAATATTATTGACATTTACATTGAAGATCTGGTATCACTGCTCCTCTTCTGAGCATTTTAAGGCCTTATATGTCAACATTCTTTTTCCTCATTCTGTCTTATCTTCTTCTGTGTCTTTGCCAGTTGAGAATGCCTCTTGGTGATAATGAATTTGCTTTAGAAAGAAGCAATTTTCCTTAATAACAGCATATTGATCTTCTAGCTAATGCATTTGCTTTTTCGAATTCTTCTTTGACATGGATTAATTCCATTAATTATAAATATGAAGAATTTGTATTAGTAAAGGGCATTAAATCTGTATTAGTCTGTAAGTAAATTTTCAGTTCCAGATTTTATTTGACTTGACGTTGTTTTGTATGATAAAGCACCAAACTAAGAGTTGTAAAAGAACATTGAAATTAGAACAGGAAAATAGGCTCAAGGCAGATATAATATTTATATCAGGCTTGTGCTCCGAAACAGGCAGCTTTTCTAAACAAGGAATAAATATACAAATGCAATATGGCAAAGATGTTTTTTATCCAAACATGCATGTTCATAAAACGTATTCATTATATCTACAGATAGACAGCTAACTGAGATAGTTGGGAACTGGTGACATGATTTGTAGGTAGACTGTCTAATCTGAAAGTGTTTCATTTTCTTTTCCCAGGTAGTTCGACTGTTAAAAACCTCTCCAGAGAAGCCCATAACGTTAGCGATCGGAGATGGTGCTAATGATGTGAGCATGATACAGGAGGCACATGTTGGCATAGGTAACTTGCTTTTGTCAGAAGCAATAGGGGCTTTTTTAAATTAGAATCAGCTTCGGATGAGCAGCTTCCTTTAGTTGTAAGCATGAGGAGTGGTATCTTCTTTTGCAACAGAAAGTTGCTGAAGTTTTTGCAATGTTGAGGTGCAGGAAAACAGACCTTTAGCTTCAGATGTATGTTGTTGGGTTTTTTACACTTCAGTTTTTGTTATACTGAACCTGTTTTCTGTTTTGTTTCCCAAACATTACAGGAATCATGGGCAAGGAAGGAAGGCAAGCTGTAAGAAACAGTGACTATGCAATAGCACGGTTTAAATTCCTCTCCAAGTTGCTTTTTGTTCATGGGCACTTTTACTATATTAGAATAGCAACCCTTGTACAGTACTTTTTTTATAAGGTGAGTTTTTTCCCAGCAATAAATTTATTTCAGACCTGATATTTTTGTTGGGAGGTTAAATATCTCTGTACAAACATGTTTTCTGGGCTTTTTTACTTTATATTTTACAACCAAATGCTGTAATTTAACTGTGAAATTGTTTAGTCCTTCCACCTAGAAATAGACTATAAATACCACAGTATTTGAGTTTGTGTAGGCTGAGAGGCAGATGTGTTTATTTTCAAGACAGGGTTTTTGGTAGGTTGGTTTGTTTCTGTCTTTTTTACTTGATCATCAGTTTCCATAACAAGTAAAAACTCACTATCTTCATTGAATTTTATCTGGGATTTCAGCTTTGGCTCCCATGGCCCTTTTTGAGTTGTTTTTTTTTTTCATGTAAAGGCAACAGTGTGGTGTTATATTTTGGTTCCTGCTTTCTTTGCTCCCATGCAACAAACTCACAATGAGCAGGGCACAGCTTGCTTGAATGAAATGGGTAATCTATTTTGCAGAGAAATTCTTAAAAAGAAACCAAGGGGAAATTGAATGGATTTCTTCTACTTTAATACTGCTTAGACTCCCATTGTGAGATGTGCTCATCAGGCATATATAATTAAGTTTATACTTCTGAGGTTCATTGTCCCAAAGGACAAACAAACAAAACATTCTCTCAAGCAGAGCATCATGCTTTGCTTTGCCAAGTAAAATGCTGAAATGCTTTATGCTTCCCCTGTGTATTTTTACCAGCTTGTAAGAGTTAGCAATTTCTTTTAGGGCTGTGAGGCGTATACTGAGGATTAACTATTTCCTTCACTTCTCTTTATTTCAGAATGTGTGCTTTATTACACCACAATTTTTATATCAGTTCTTCTGTTTGTTTTCACAACAAGTAAGTATTGCATGCCTTACATTTTGTCTGTGAAACACGTGGGGTCCATAATTAAGAAAATAGGGGAGAGTGACACAAGGAGCAGTAGAGATGTTACACTTAACAAATATCCAGCTTCATTTTCTGTATTTGAAAGCTGATGGTATTAGATGGTTCTGTGAGTACAGCTGTTTTCCTGACTAGCACATTCATGTAACTAATCCAATTCTTGCTGCTATTAGTGTGCTAATAAATCTTAATAAATACATGAATCTTATATATAAATAAATCTTAATAATACCTTTTTTCTTGACAAGACATCAAATACTTTTTGCTTTCCTTTGCAGACGCTCTATGACAGTGTATACCTGACTTTGTACAATATTTGTTTCACTTCCCTGCCTGTCCTCATCTATAGTCTTTTTGAGCAGCATGTGCACCCGCATGTATTGCAGAGTAAACCTGTGCTCTACAGGTACGTACGTCCTGCTACAGTTCCCCCTGTGGCACATCTTGTAAAGCAAAAGTGGCATCTCCAGAACTCTGAACTTGCTATTAGGCCTTTTGTACAATATTTATCTGTTATTTGGGTATTTTCTGTAACTATCTGGATGAGGAAGAATTGAAGCTACATAGTTTTCATCCCAAGAGTTAATTAACGGGAGTATTTTAAGGGAAGTGTCTTTTATGTCAGCCATGTTAAGAGTGGAAGAGCATTGAGTGCTTGGTCAGCTTACATGATTGGCAGCCTTCTCCTCCATTATATGTAGGAGGTGAAAATCACTCAGACAGGAAAATTAAAAACTAGGGCACCATGATTTGGGGAATCTCCACAAAAAAATCCTCTACTAAGAGGAGAAGTAATTTCCTGTAGAATTAGATGTCCTCCCTGTGGTAGCGTGGTGCACTGCATAATGCTTTTTGGAGAAAAAAAGTAGGTATTTTTGTAAAAAAGAGATGTGTCTCAGATGTTTCTCTTTTTGTAAAGGTCTTTTAAGCAGAGCAAGGGGTAAGTATCAGGAGATCTGGCTTTTTCTTCTTCATGCAGTTGCACCTCCAGGGACAAGAATTCTAGTTTGTGCTATTCTGAATTTGACCCATTAGAGACCCTTGCCATTGGTGACCGCTGCTTAAAGCAGAGCCAAATTGTGAGAGCTCAGAGTTCTTTTTTTGCCCATGATTTATGTATTTTTTTCATATGTCAGCATTTGTTAAATGTCTCGGTGCAGTTGAAAGTTGCATTTATTCAAAGTAGTAGTAGTCATGCAGTGTGAATAGTTGATGGTTATGGACAGTATGAAATCCAAAATCTGTTTTATTTCTGCAGAGACATCAGTAAAAATGCCCATCTGGGGTTTAAACCATTTCTTTACTGGACCATCTTGGGCTTCTTTCATGCATTTGTTTTCTTTTATGGTTCATATCTTCTAATGGGAGAAGACACTTCTCTGCTGGGAAATGGCCAGGTACAATATCATAAGTGTTATTCTATCACTGTATTTTTGGTGATATTTCTTAATGTTGTTTTTTTTTAAATGCTCCTGTTTCCAAAAAAAATTCGGTTTTATGAACTACATAATTATCAATGATGCTTTGTCAATATTTGTGTGTGCTCTCAAGAGTAACATTCCTTAATGTGGAAATTGTAAGATGTTGTCAGAAAGCATATGTCCATGAAGAACATATCTTTCAAGATAATAGATGTATCATGGTTGTCTTAAACTTCATTGTATTTTGTAAACTGTTTTTGTCAAAATTGTACTTTATGTCAGCAAATGAGAATTTATATTCATTCATTCAGAACTCATTTTGAGTTGGACTTAATTGCAGTGTCAAGCAATGACATCTCTTCAGTAGCTGTTATAAAGTTAGGCTAAAAGTTGACAAAAGTCTTAAAGCTTCTCTTGAAAATATATTAATTACTCAGATTTTTTAAAATTTAGTGGTGCAAGGTGCTTTTAAATTATACTTGTTATTCAATAAATGTTTTTAAGACTATAACTTAATGAAATCATCAAATACTAATTTGACACTTTCTATTTTAAAGATGTTAAAATTCACAGGAAGAATCATTTACAAAAGTACTCTAGGGCTTGGATGAAACCATGACAACAAGTCTGTTTCTTTATTTCCTCTGGTTCCGAGTTAGTTAACTCAATTTAGAACAATTAGGTACTGATTTCCCCCCTCATTAAACGTGGGTAGTAATGGAAAAATACATTTGCCTTTCATTATGCCATTCTTAATACTGGCATGAAGAACTTGCCAATTCTCACAGTGCTGGGCAGAGTTGCAAGTTACAGCACAAGGGATGAAAGCAGCATCCTGCTGAATTCACAGGGGTCACCTGGTGCCAGGGGGTGGGCGTGAGCTCGGGAAGTTCAGTCAGAAATGCAGTGAGGTACAGACACTGAACAGGATGGTCCTGAGTGGCTGCAGGCTGAGCTGGTGCTTGGCAGCATCCAAGGGGGAGTGGTGCAGCCACCGGGAGCACCTACTCCATCATGAGATGTTTGAGTGCTAAAATAGTTGTGCTTTAGACTGAAATGTCTCTTTCCAGCTGAGGTGTGAGTGTGTCCTCTCTTGTAATTTGTTACAAGCTGTGGTATTTGAAATTCTTGTGAGCTCGTAAAGGTCATTCAGGACTCTTGTAATGAGGTAATTTTGGACGATGAATCAGTGTGTTCTGGTGCATCCATCTTCAGTTGTCAAAGCACCTCACTTCAAAATTGCTTAGTAAATGTCCGTGGGGCAGGAAGAGACTTCTTTCGTTGTGTTTAGTAACAGCTGTTTGGTTTGGGGAATTGGCAGCTGCCCTTGGGCTTCTTATGTGATAGGACTTAAAGAAATTCTAAGCCTTTTTTGGTTTTTAGTTACTCTGCCTCTGTGTTTGCTAAAAGATGGTTACTGGAAGTGGTAGGACTGTGTTGCAGTGAAATATCTGCAGGGCATAATGTTTCTTGCAAATTTAATGTGTGCCTGAAAAAGCCAATTTTAAGGGGAAGAGAACCTTGTGCACTACTGAAGTGCTTTCCTAATAAGTTCTCAAGAAGTGATCACCTGAACAAATTTGTGATACAGGGTAGTTTTGGTGCAAGGCCTCACATTTCTATTCCAAGTTCTCTGTTCAGAGCACAGCAGAATAGAAGAGATTGTAAATTATTTTATTAATTCTGGTGCTTTGTTAGGCTTACCTCAACACGTTATGCAACTACTTGATCTTTTAGTTCTTTTTTCTCCCCCTTTTCATGCTGTGCATGTCGTCAGATATTGAAACCTAACAGGCAAATGGTAAGAGTTTAGAAGAGGAGGAGATACAAAATATTGTATCTGTTACTTCATAGGATTAAAGGATGCAGCATCCACAGTGTAAAATGTGTTCAAAAATAAAATGGTGGCAAGAACCTGTTTTTGTTTTGCATTCTAACTCTGACCATTAAGAGCAGTGTTAGCAAAGACACTTTCTTTCACAGGTCACTCAGGAGCAGAAGTTTAATTTTACTTTTAAGATGAATATTGCAGCAGTTAACAACAAGCACATTACTTGTTAACCATTACTGTTGGTGGGACAAGTAAATCCAAGGCTTCAAGAAGGCATGTTTTTACAAAGTTCTTTAAAATTATCAGTAAATCCGGACTCATGGCTGCCTCAGTGTTGTACCTCGTGTATAGACAAGAGAAGCAGTTGTGAGATCTGCCTCAGGCTGATGGGATGTTTGTGTCAGAGCTCTGTAACAAGAACTACAACTGTGCGAATCCCAGTTCGTGCCCCTGTGCCGTACTGACACAGCAGCTCTAGGATGCCCCGACTGCCTGTCTGCATGTGGTACCTTCCTCCTTGCTTGCCTGGTCTGCCTCCAGTAAACACAGACTTGAGGACTGGGTTGTTGTTCCGTTTGTCAGTGGCAAATCAGGTGAAACAGCAACATCTTCCCTGTGACCCCCAGCCACTTCCAGGCTGGACCTGGTGTAGAATGGCAGCTCTGAGTAGCATGTGTGTAGATAGATACAACCTCAGCATCCCTGCTTGGTTGTAAGAGCTGAGATTTAATTGTTGTAGACCTTGTTCAGAGTTTTGATGGTTTAATTTATGTGCACAAGAGAATACAAAAGTGACAGATATCAGTGTTTCCGAATTGAAGCTTAATTTTGTGTTTATTAGCCTTGAAACAAAGTGTCTTTTCCTTAGAATTTACTTTGTAAAATACAATGGCACCATTATTTTTGAATTGTAAAATTGTGCTTGGGGTTAAAAGTGACCCTTCAGTTGATGCTGCATGTTGAAATTACCTGGAAGTGTTTAAACTCAAAAGTGTTTTGCACTTAAAGTGAATACCTTCCAACCCAGTATTTCCTTTCTGTTGGACGCTTATAATTAATTGATCAAACTGGTATCTTCATTTTCTTATCATTTCATATTACTGTTTTGGCCCTTTTTTTTCATATTTCATGTAGCCTTTATGGTGATTTCTTTTGAACCAAGAAGAAAGATGACTTGTGGGTTGTTAATTTTGCTCTTATCATAAGCTGTATATTTTCTAGTAGTTTGTGTTGTATCCTCCTTGCTTTTTTCATGGTGATTACTTGTCACAAGCTTATGTCCACAGTCTTATTTCTTTAGTGTAGCTGACTTGAGAAGAATCTTACTTGAATGCTCTTAACTGATGTTTTTTTCTTCCATGATTTTTGCCTTGCCATTTTCTTAGATGTTTGGAAACTGGACATTTGGTACTTTGGTCTTCACCGTTATGGTTATAACTGTTACGATGAAGGTATGATATTACACTGACTACTCTCTGGTTTTGGATGTATAGGCAAATATGTAATAAAGCAGTGATTTTAACTTGATTCAAAAGTTGTTGATTCATGATGATTCCTGATAAGTGACTTTTATGCTTGTTTTCAACAGTGATTGAATTTTTTCTTTAGTTTTTTGTGTGTTACAACAATATTTAGTGTTTGGGCTGGAAGTTAAGTATGTTCTGACTGGTATTTATCATTTTCTGTGAAGTGGGTGGAAAACACTAACTCACTGTAGTTGTCTCTGTTTTAGATGGCACTAGAAACTCACTTCTGGACATGGATAAACCATTTTGTTACTTGGGGATCCATTGTATTTTATTTCATATTCTCCTTGTTTTATGGGGGAATTATCTGGTAAGTAATTCTTCCCCCCCTCTTTTTTATTACATTTAAGATCAATGAAGCTAGGAAAAAAATACTGAAATATTATGTTCTACCATCTTTCTCTGAATTCTGTGAAAGGTTTGTGAAAAAAAAGTTCTAAACCTATAGTGGCCACTTGCTTTTGGTGATTCTTAAAAAAATGTAAGCAGTGCTGCTATGCTGTCCTGTGCTCGAGGGCACACAGTACTTGGTTCTGACAGTCTGTAACTATAAACGCATTTTTTTGTAGTAGGTAGGTTCCCAAAGGTGCTATGTAATAGGTAAATATTTGCAACAGAAGTAAAGTTACTGAGGTTTGAATCAGTAAAGTGAAGTATTTTTGCACGTAGTTTGAAGTCTTGGAGGGATAGGACGGTGATTGAGTCTCTGCAACACAATTTAAAACTAAATCAGAAACTTTTCCTCCAGAGTTCAGTACCCTCTCTCCCTGGAGTTTATTTGCAGGTCAGGTCCAACAAATTGCTGGACTTTACATGGAGATGGAGCAGTTGTGACTCTGCATCCTGAGTCTCACTGCTTGATGTGAAATAAGATACACTTGAGACAGCCTGTGCTGTACTTCTGTTTCTAGAAGAGAATTCTTTGTAGTAATTGCCACTTCTTTTAACTTTTCAGGCCATTTTTACATACCCAGGACATGTACTTTGTATTTGTTCAACTGTTGTCAAGTGGTTCTGCTTGGTTTGCCATAATCCTCATAGTAGTTGCTTGTTTGTTTATTGATGTTGTGAAGAAAGTGCTGTACAGACATCTGCAACCAACAAGTACTGAAAAAGCTCAGGTAATGTTATGCTTTTATATCTAACTTGACCAACAGTTATCTTCTTACATTGCTGTCATGTTTAATGCAGTGAAGTGTTCTCATTTCAAAATACACGTGTTAATTTAAAATTAAAAAAGTGAGGACACCATTTTAAAAGGCAGTAATGTTTATGTTTAAGTAATTGATAATAACAAGAATAGAATTATTTATTAAGGGGTCACTCAGTCTTGCATCTCAGATGAAAGGATCATAATGTGCATTTTTGTATTGCTTTATATATGGCAACTTATTTTGGTCTAGGTATTAGAATCTATGACTGTGATTGTCACTGAATAGTTCTTTAAATGTGATGGAAACAATCATTAAAAAATTACTTCAGTGGGGCTTGTTTTAATAAGTCTTTCTGAAGTCTCCATCATATTGTGTGCTAAGCATTTGGTTGTTTAATTAAAGCTAATTACCCATGTGGCAGTTTCACAGATTCACAGACAAGGTCTAAAGTTATGCTGTGTTGATAGAATCTCCCTTTTGCCTGAAACAGGCTACAAAAATATCCTTTAAATTACCCTGGTGAAATTAGGCTGTATTTTAGGTAAATATCTCAACTCTGTGTGCATGTTTTCTTCTTTTTAGAGACAGTTACAGAGAAATCATCCTGACCCGTTGTTTTAATAGTGACTGTCTCTCCGATTTCAGTTTTCAACATTTTATCTTCTTATACTTTTTCTGCTAAGCTGAGAAGCTTTCTATTACAGTTTTTGTTTTATTCAGTTAGGTTTGTGATCGAGTTAGTTTTTGCACTGATTGGTAGATTAGACTTGCATCTTCTTTCAAAAAGATTGTTTTAGAATCTTTTCAAGGTTCTAGTGTTTCTCCTGTAATTTTCACCATTCCTCAACCTCATCTTGAATTTTGGATTTCACCAGTGGACTCAATATTCCAGCATAGCAGACATCAGTGCCAAGTATGGAAATAATGAGTCCCCCAGCTGTATTCAGTTTATAGAATGATACACATTGATAACCCATCTTCTGCATCTTCCAGCCATCTGCAGATGGTGACACTGATTTCTGTCAGGTCATTGATAAGAGCTCAATTAGCATAGGGCCAAAAATAGTGAAAGTGAGTGAAGAACGAGTTGACAGAGATATTCCATGCACCGTTATGACCTGAAACCTGTTATCAGCTTTCTGTCCCTCTGTGTGCCAGATTGATTTTTGTGATGTCCTAATTGCTGAGTGCAGGTGGCACTGAGCTCTGTGCCATACAGGACTCTGGCACTGCATCAGTGCTGTTATCTTGAGCATCTAACCTTGTCATTACTTTGATGGAAGTGCACATTGATTCACTTAAATTATATTACCCTTCTAATTTGTAGGTTTTTAAAAAAACAGACCATGTGAGACATTCTCTTAATTTGCCCAACATCATGCTGACAAGCCTACTGCTAGCCAAAATATCCCGTTAGTCCCTTTTCAAAACTGGAATATTGGCTGCTTTTTCCTGTCTTGGAATTTAGTAGCTGAAAGCCAAGCTAAATAACCCCTGGTGTTCAGAAGACTGTTCAGCTAGAGCTGATAAAACTGTGGATTGCACATGACTGCACTTCTTGGATTGGAGAGTCTATAGGTAATGATACTTATCTTTTTTTTTTCCTCTTCAAAAGCTAGTGGCAACATTTATCAAACACTCCCTTTCCTTCCTTGCTGTACATCAGCTGTTGCTGATGTATTGGTGTGGTTGTTGAGGTTTTTCAAGTTCTTGAAGTGCTTGAATTAAAACCCAAAAAGCCACATAGTTTTTTCCGGTCTTTATCCATATACTTCCTCCTGCATTCTCTTGTTTTCTGAGTCCTCTCTAAAGAACTTTTGGGTTCAGTTTGCTTCCAGTACAGTTGTGCTGTCAAGGACACAGTAGGACTTTTTATTTTTAAGAAGGAATCTTGATGAATGTCTAACACCTTTCCTGTGGCTATAGCTTGATTCCTGGCCGTGGGGATTTTGCTTTATGCATCTCTATTAGTAATTTTTTTCTTTTTCCTTGTTTGGTTTCTACTTTGCATTTGACAGAGTCAGCATTGGGCTCTCTGTCTACCAAAATACTGTCTTTTTTCTGAAAATTCTTAATTTCTGATGCTGCAAAGTCAAAGTATCTGAAATGGGATTCAACCAGAAATTCTTCACAGCCATCCTGTGGTTTCTCTTTGTGTGTCTGATAGTGAAATTATATTTTAAAATGTATTTGCAAAAAGAAGGCACCTCTTCATTCCTTTCTTGAGGTTTAATCTGTTGAGATTTTCCCACTCTTGCTTTTAATGGGACAACCAGCTCCACTGGATTTCTTTCACTGTTCTTGCAGTGAAGAAGTAGATGCAACTGAAGAGGAACAGATGATCATCTTAGCACACTTTGTTGTCAGGAAGTGACTGAATGCTTCTTTTATGATCATGCCTCATAATTTGTGTTTAAAATTCCTAGTAAATATTTTTCTTTCTGTTTCCAAGCAGAGGAAGAGACTAACTTTAAGATAGAAAGGGTTTGGAGAATGTCTTTGTCCTGAATGCTAAGGGTGATGACTGATGCTAATGACTTCTGTGGAAGCCATTGAAGGAATAAATATGGAACTTTGTATATTGTCCTTTCAAATTTTTTTTTTTTCATAGTGTAGGTGCACCCTCTGTATAACTGAATATTTTTAATTTTTCATTTTTAATTGTAGGACTAAATTATATTTTCATATTGGGGGAAAGAAAGAGTTTGGTTTACAGTTACTGTGTTTTTATAGTGGCAAGATAAATTGTTACATGACCTAGTTCCTTGGTTTTAAGTTGTAGCTATTTAGGTTATTTGTTTCTGTCTGCCTTCATTTAAATTCTGAAGTATTCCCAGGAGCAGTGAGCAAAAAACAGGTTTCTCAGCTGAAAATGCTTGCCCCTATTGTTTTGATTTTTCAGAAATTTTTTGTGTGTAACTTATCCCAAAAACTTACAGTGAATTCAGAGCACTATCTGTAGGGATCTGCCTCACCTTGATTTTATATCTTTTTGTTAGTATAAGGTGATAGCATCAAGAGTGAGTTTGATCTGTTAGATGTTACATGAATTCAGTTACTCATAAGAGAGCAGAGAAATTTAACTGAGATGAGAGAGAAACACTTGGTAGACTTTTAAATGTAAATATTGTTCTGTAATGGCAACTTTAAATCTCAGTCGTTCATTTTGGGAAATTAAAAATTTGGCAGGCAAGCATGGGTTGACTTTTATAGAGGATGAACTTGGTTAACTTTACATCCCTTAATGCATGCAAGATGAATATGTGTTACTTTATTTTATTTTTGCTATGTTCCAAGGGTTTTTTCTGGCCTAAAGAGAAGCCATCTTATGTTTACTGAGGTCAGTTGCCCTGAAGTAGCTTGTGGGCAATTTCTCAATATAGGTCTGTTACAGATTCAAACAGGAGGAACTGGACAGTAAGGTAAATGTGAATCAAAATAAAAATCTTTGGGTGAAGATAAATCACAGCACTGTTGAGGGGAGAAAGCAATGCAGAGTAAAGTGTCTGGTAAAGCACAGATTTAAAGCGTGTAGGCCTTTTCTCTCAGTGTGAAAGCAAAGGTACTTTAAGAATGGTCCTACCGAACAGTAACTGGCTGTGATGATCCCAGGAGCTGGCTTGAAGGTACCAGGCTTGTGTTCTGTATATGATGTGTATTCCACTTAAATAACAATGTGTTGTCCTGTGTCTTTCTCTTAGAAAATTACTGCTGCTACTTACTGACATGTGTGTTCCATCCCTTCTCTGTCCAATTGTAGATGTACTCCAACAGAGTTGCTTTAAGTGACGAGTTCATCGCACTGCAGCCATTGTCCAGGGCAAGGAATCAGCTGAGCAAAATTAGGTAGAGTAGGAGGGACAGTTCCTCATCAACTCTTATGCATGCTCAAGGTGAACTAACCAGTGCTGAGAGAGATGGGAAGAGGCATGAATATTTGTTAGTGGGGTGAGAGGGCAATACCTGTAGTGCAGAAACATTCAGTTTGGTGATTTCTTGGCTTTGCTCTGTGTTTCTGAGCCAAACGCTTCTCCTAAGTAGCATGTGTTGGACGTGCTTCGGTTGTTTGGTTTTTTTTAGGACAAAACATCCCTAGCATGATGCTCAACTTTCAGAATAAAGATCAGCTGTTCTTGCATCCATTTTTAAATAATCATACTTTCTAGCATGGTTATAATGCTTTTAGTTTCTTTATGATAAAAGTTAACAGTGCTTTTTGCATGCTGGATAATTTCAGCTTCATAAGGCTGTGACAGGAAGATCCATGTACTTCAGGCAGCAATTTCTTGCAACTTATTTGCCCATTTTGATTTGCTTTCAATTGTGTCGAAAGAGCAGAAAATATTTTAAGCTGGGGTGCATCCATACCCTTGTGCAGCTGAGGCTTTTTGTGTCTGTTTTGTGCAGCTATAAAGTGAGTGTTGTTTGTTTTCAATGTGTATAGATACATATTCCTAAAGGCATTTGGCTACAAAGTCCCAGAAAATTATTCAAAACAAGATCAAAGCATACATGTGTCTGTGTAGGTAAAACATGATTCTGCACCTCCTCAAAGGCACCAAGTTCAGCACATGAAATGCTGTCAAATGCTGATTCTCTTTTGTAAGACTTAAGCATTCATATGCATCAGCAATGTCTCAGTCTGTTCAATCCCACCAGTATCCACTTCCACATCCTACAGCAAGAATTAATGCAAAGATCTGATTCCTTCTAAATATTTTTTGAGGTGACTTTGTTGTAAAAAACATGCAAAAAGGTGCCTAGGGGGACCAACTAATCTACATTTTAGGGACTTAATTGCCATTTGTTTAACCAAAAGAGAAAATTCTTTTTATTTCCTCTGAGAGTGCACTACACCTTTACAAGGCAAAACTTGAAATGGCCATTGTGTTGTGGTGTTAGTGACCCCACTGTGAAACGTAACACCTTGGATTTCCAAACACCCAGGGGATAGTGGTGGGTTGGTTTTGATTTTGTTTTGTTTTGAATTCAGCACTTATAGCTTTAAAACAAGCAAAGTACGTATACCTTTTGAAAGCTGTTAAACTCAGCAGCATATTGGGGAGGTTCCTCTGCAAAAGCCTTTACAAGCTGGCATTTAAAATTCTTGGTTTATCCGATATCTTGGTTTGTCAAGTTACCTTTTAAAACTTTTGGATAAGTGTATGTAAGCCTCTGTTTTCTCAGTTAATTATTAAAGTGAATTACATCACACTTATCTATGCCAAAGGTTTTAGAACAGAAGATTCTGTTAAAATTTCCAAAGCGAAACACATTTTAATGGTTCTGCAGCTGGACAATCAAAGGAAAATAAAAGCTGTCTAGGAGTGCAGCACTGTAGCCATTAAAGTGCTAAAACCAGGAGAATCCTTGCTAATGTGAGGCAATTTTCTTCATATGAAACTTAGGGAAGGGTTGAGAAAAAAGGGAAATCTGTTTCGTCCATGAGTAATAAATGATTATATAAATCCAGTTCCCTTGTAAGTCAGAATTTTCACACTTCAGTATCTGATAATACCTGAAGTACCCACACTGAGTGCCTTCCTAATACACAGTTGAGCTTGTAAAGGGTAACAAGAAGCAAACAAGGATTCAGGTTTCTCTAGTTCTTTATTCTGTCTTTGGACAGAATTCAGAAGTTATCCTGTGGATCCTTGCCTAAAACAGTAAAAAGGAAAATCAGCTGATAGACAGAGACTACTCACTTCATTGTACTAAATAAAATCTGATTTGGAGTGAAGAACATGGGTTGGTTTCTGTGGTTTTCCCAAAGCAGTAGGGCAAAGAAGGCAAGGAAAATGTAGGAGCATGAAACAAAAGAGCTGCCTGGTGAATATGTAGCTGGAAAGCAGCTAATCTGTCACACCTCATTTGTACATGCCCACCCAGGGATTGCATCCTTTGTGACTGCAGAATGCATGGAGGTTGATGAACAGACTTTGGCAGGTTTTTGTTGTTTGTAAATATGTATTAAAAATCTCAAAAGGAGTATAACTCCAGGTTAAACTGAGTTATGCCTTGTTCTGCCAACGTGCTTACTGTTCTCTTGAGATCAAAAAGAGACTCGCTTTATGAATGCAAATTGAAAGAGAAGTATGATGTTTTAATAATTTTTTATTTCTGTAGGCTTCACAGTGTGCAAAAAGTATTCAAGTTTATGTTGAGTACATTGATGATGTACAGGATCTTTGAGGGGGGTCTTCTAAGTGTCCAGGTGATTCCTGTAAGTCAGAAATGCAGTTTTTTGTGTGCCTGTTAAAAGTTTTGCCTCTGAACTGTACTGTCACTTCTGGAACTTGGGATGAAGAGGAAGCGAGGCAGCACAAGCCAGGTGCAGGTGTTGTGCTCAGCTGGAATCTGGCTGGGCACTGCTTTCCTCCATAGCTGTCTCTCCTGTTCCTGGAATGTGTCAAATATGTATCTTAGGGTACTAACTGGGTCCCGCTGTGTCTCATTCTATGTTTTTATCTGTAAAGAAAGTGTTCTGTGTGCATGTATGTCTGCATGTCTCATGCTTTGTAAGAACTGTCAGAAATCTTAAGCCACATTTTGAGAAGTGTTGCTTGGACAGATGTTTTAATTCTACTTACTGATGGGATTAACTGTGTTTACAGAGTTTCTGCCTTTGGACAGTGTGTTATGAACTGTACACAAAACCGGGGAAATGTAAGACACCAGAAAGGGTTTTATTTACACAGCAGGCTGTCAGTGCATGGTGTTCTATCCGGGGCTCTGGAACTTTACCTTGTCGTAGCCAAACCCTGCTCTCTCCCCTTCTCCAGGCCCATGAGTCTGTTGTTGCCTGGTTTTCCCTTCATCTCAGTCTAGATCTGCTCTGTAGCTGTCTCCAGAACTCCAGGCTCCAGGCCCTGGCTTTATGGCCTTCATTACTTATCTGTATTTTGAACTCTAGCTCCTGTTCCATAGGATTCCCCTCCCAATAGTTTCAGGTCTGACCCAGCCCAGCCGTGTTGAGTCAAGAGCAGAGAGGTCTCTGTTCCTTTCGCAGCCTGTGTTTCCTGTAAGGAACGTGTCATTTCTGAGAAAAACTGTCCACGTGGAAGCATGAATTCACACTAGTGAGGTGTACTACCTCACCCTGATGTGCACTTTGATCAAGGGTAATCTGTTCCTTTACAGCCCTGTACATTGTTAGCATAGCTTGGCGCTGACCTGTTGGCTAATGCATGGAATCTGTCCCAGGAAGATGAGGAAATGAGGGAAGAATCACCATTTTGGATGTGTCTTCAGTCACAAAAGTGCACAGACTATTTACCTGAAGTACTTTTGTCTAATGACGTGGAAATAATGAAATAATTTGGCATTTGTAGGTTCATTTGATACAAAGAGTGGAAAAAGTGATGAAAACATCATGCCAGCGAAGTTGTTAGATGTCGACATTCCTATATATATTTTCTTATAAAATTTTAAATCTTGTTGTTTGGGATTTTGGGATACAGTGTATTAAGGGTTAAAGAATGTGAGATTTACAGTAGGGAGCAAGTTTTAGATTAATTGTGGAATAATAATGGCCATCTTGTATCTGTTTTCTGAAACATCCGTGTGGCATCGGAATGTTGGCAGCTGGGACCTGGGCTCAGGAAAATTCCCTGCAGTGCTCCTAACTTAGTGTACAGGATTAAACACATACCCAGTTCCACAAAGTCCCAGCTTTTCAGCATGATTAAATGTTGGGTTGAAATGTCTGTCTTGTGGCATACGGAATAACCTGCAATAAGACAAACAAACTGAAGTGGTCCTTTCTGTTAGAAGGGGGAAGACAAATAAAACTCCAAAATCTAAGAATCTGAAATAGGTTCCAGATTTTTTGGGTTTCCCCTTTTGTAGTCTGTGGAGCACAAAAAGGCCAAACACTTTTAGCACTTGGGCACTAAGAAGCCGCATTTGATCCACCAAAAATAAAAATTGCCTCTTGACCTTGTAAATAAGCCTTGTTCTCTCAAGACCAGACCTGTGAAATGAAAGTTCTTGTAACAATGGTGACTGTTTGAAAGCAATGCAAGCGTGGTGCTTTATAAGATCTGTTGCTTTTCTGTCCTTCCAGATGGAAGAAGATAAGGGTTCAGTCAGCTCAGCATGTGACTTTGCTGAAAGCAGGCACAGAGGGGAGGACAATAGGCAGCTGCTAGACCCATCTTACCTCCACTAGGTAGTACTCCCACTGTACCCTAATGTGTGTGTATTTATTGACATTTATCATATAGAGACAGTCATTGAGCCATCTCCAAAATAACCCATATATTTTTGGTATCTAAGAGAAAATTTGCCTCATAGAACGTTGGTTTGATTTTTTTTTCTTTATCAAGCTGAATCATTCTTTAATTCTGTACCTCAGTTGCTTTTTGATTTATTACATCCAATGGGCCATTCTCATATAAAGTATTTTGTTTATTGAGATCCCAGATCTTAAATTATGAATTTACTTTATTTGCTGCCCAAATACTGATAATATCTGATATTTCTTTCATTAATTTTTTTAAGCATTGTCTCTCCTGCTTTGTGTTTCCTGAGGGTTTGTTTCAGGGAACATTATGCCTTCCTGCCTTGCCATGTCAGGTTTTACTTTGGTATAAAACTATGACCTTAATTGTCCTCCACAGAGAGAAAGTGAGATAAGGGACTCTGTAGCATATGTATCTTCCTTCCAGGTGGTGGATGTAAATACAAAAATCCATGTTTACCAGGCAGTGATACACAATATATCTACATACAAAATTGAGTCAGATTTTTTTGTCCTTAATCTTCTCACAGTGTTACTTCACACTTAACTGTGAGTTTGACAGAATAGAATTGTTGTGTCCAGGCTTATGTCAGGTCACATTTGCTGTTTTTGTAAAAGTGATATTAACTTTTCCATAAGCTGTGGTTCAAATATGATCCTAGGAAAAGAGACATCAGACCTCCAAAATCCAGAGGTGAGGGTTCAGTCCTTGGAAGCTCGTTTGGATTACCCTTGGCTCCTCTTTTTGACAGTCTTTGGATAATATCTGGGACTGCTGGCTCTCAGGATAGCAGGTTCTAAAGGAAAAAATGGTCTGGGTCATCTGATCCAACATACAGCCACTGTACTGTGACTTTCTGCAGTAACTTTAAAGGGCTGCTGCAGGATGATGGATGAGCTCAATACCCCGTTTGAAATCTGAGTGTAGGAATGGTACAGTTTTGTGTTGCTGTGACCCCAGCTCTGACGGTCACTCCATCTGCAGCAGAGGGTTTGCCTGCTGACCTCCAAATGGGAATTCCTTCAGCCCCTGTAATCTCTTGTGTCACAACTGTGGGAGCCCAGTCTGAGGTGGCTCTGAAGGTCATATTTGCAGTGCTGCAAAGTGTGCCATTCCTGATTCTGATACCTTCTGTGGCACTGCAGTTGGACCACTCATGGTCATCCAATGCGGGTGTTCAGGGACTCGGGCTCTGTTGAGCTGTGTTTTGTTTTGTTGGTGTTTTATGCAAACCCCTTGCAGACCTGTCGCTTAAAATTCTTCTGCTCCTGCCTCTCAGGTGCAGAAGTTCATTGTCACAGTAAATGTTCCTTTTGTGTCTCAAAGACCCCCCCTAGATGAGTGTGTGAGTTCATGTGTTCTGCCTGTTCTCAGCCATGGCCTCTGAGCATCCACAGGATCAGGGGGCTCAGTTTGTAGAGATTCCTGTACTTTCCAGCAGCTGCTGGCTGTCAGCAAACATCACCATGGTCTGCAGGGACTGTGGGGAATGTGGCACAGAGCTGAGGAAGGGGCAGGCACAGGAAAAGGTGCATAGAAACAAACACCAGTTCTGCCTGTGTGTTCCTCCTTGTCCTACCAGTTGGGATTTTTCTCTTGTATTTCCAAATATCTCTTGTTTCTGTTAGCTGCCTCTTCTTTGTTCTGTAGGCTGTTCTTCTGTTGTGAAGCTGTAAATGTGTCCACCTGCCTGTCTGGGGGGGTTAGGAAACAGTGTGTCCACTCATGGTAAACCATTCCCACAGGCAACTCTGAGGTTCTTTGCTTTCCTTGAAATGTTTGGCACGTGTGGGTGGCGTGAAAGAAACTGGGGCTCAAAAACAGAATCTTCAGGCAACAGTCAGTGACCTTTGGTGTCACAGGGGAAAGTTGGGGGAAGGTCTTAAGTGAGCTGTGTCCTATCATGGCCCAAGATGCCTCCTCCCAGAATTCTTCTTTCACTGGTGTGAGGAGAGGGTAATGGATGCCTAAAGTCAGGCTGTGTGTTCAGTGTTTGTTTGACAGGATGTTCTCATGGAGAGTTTAAAATTAAATTAAAAAGCATCCCCACACTCCACATTTTTATTTCTCTTTGAAATGGTTACAGAAGTCAGTTTAGGATATTCTCTCTCCAGAAGTAGAGATTCCAGTTATGCTGCAGTTGGTGCAGCAGTGCTGTAGAGGAGCACACTGGTAGGTGGCAATCACACCCATTCATCCGTTACTGCTTTCTTTTATTTCTTTTATTCCTTTTTTTCTCACCTACAAAAAATGAGCTGTTGAAAGTTTATTATGCTAATGTTGAATTATTCTTCATGCTGGTATGAACATGACTGAACCTTTCTGACATCAGCCTTGCTTGCTTTTGGATAAACCATGTTCACACAATCAGGAATGTGCTTTTGTTCTGTACCAAGCCAAGGGTATCTACGGTAGTGGTGTAATGTCAATTATTGTGGGAAGTTGCATTGTTCACTTGAGGAAAAATTACTTGGGATCAGGTTGTTGTGTTGTGTTCTGCAGCCTGAAGCTTTCTCTTGATAGATTTTCCTTAAAACAGGGCTGAGCTTATGTAAATCATAGAGCCACAGAGGTGAATGAAGGCATCCCAGCTGAACGTGCATGTGCTCTGCTGTGGGGTTTGTTGGAGGGAATTCCTAACCTGTTCATTCCCAGTGTTAGGCAGATGTGGTGCCTGACCTTTTCCGTGAGCTCACCAAGGCTGCATTCAGACCTCAGACCAAATTTTAGTGTATGTAGACCTTAGGAAGTGGTAATATTATTACTGTAGTTCTCCTGTAAAATTGAAAAATATTCAACACTCTAACTTTAAGAAAACCTGCTTTTCCTGAGTGTTTTTTGATAACATCTTCATTGCTAAAATTTGTGAGTACTGATTTTCCTTTTTTTTTTTTTCCCCTTTTTTTTATTTCCTGTTTCCAGCTTACTGAGGCAGGTTCAGGTATCAACTGCTTGGACTCCATGTGCTGCTTCTCAGATGGGGAAACAGCATGCACATCTGTTAGAAGAATGCTGGAACGACTAATGGGAAGGTGTAGCCCAACCCGGGTCAACAGGTGTGGCATTTCTCTCAATAGCCTTTGCTGCAGACGATTCTCCTATAAACTGGAACCCGATGAGCCTGCAGCAATAGATGTCTAGAAACCAGCTGCAGGTTTTGCTTATCTAAGTAGAAAATGCAACTCTTTATTGTACTTTTTTTCATCCTAAAAGATTAGCTTCTTGTTTCTTTTTGAGTGGTTTCTTTTGGGATGGGGAGGGGAAAAACGGTTTTCGAAAGATTTCTGTTAAAGTGTTTAGTTTGGCTTTACAAGTTCTTGTGTTGTATCTCTCGTAATTTCTCTTGATTTGTACATTCTTCTCTTTAGAGAATCAAGCCTTGCTGCTGTTTTTGTTCTCCTTTTTATGATTACTTTTTTGCCTTCACGAATCAGGAGTTGTTTGTAAAGTCGAAAGACTTTTTCCCTTTGGTTCTTGATGTACAACCTCCAAATATTTACCTTGGAGCTTGCATTACTCCTGAAGGTATACAAAAGGCTCACACTTCCCCCCTTAAATATAACTTCATTGTTAGAAGGAGAGTCTTTAAATCTTTCAGCCATTGATTGATATGAAGATTAAATATTTTTGTAGTATAACTTTTATAATCTATTTCTAAAATCAGAATAATTGACAGAACAGAGTCTTCAGGTTCTGAGAATCTTAAATGTTTTTTGGGTTCCAGAAGGTATATTGTCAAAATCATGTGTGCCATTCCAAAGTATGTGCTAAATAAATCTTTCCTTCACAAATCACGTGTGAAACAAATGTCAGTGGGGTAAAAGCACGTTGAGTAATTGAATATGTGTGAGGAGCAGCACTGCTCTTGCAGTCAGCCTGACTGGGAGGGGAGCTCTCACTGAATCCTCTCATGTGCCATCTCCCCATTTCCAAACAAAGAGGGTTAGCTAACAAATATGGAAATATTTGGGGGTAGAAATAAAAATAGTCTTTGTACATCGTAATCTCTGTCCCTGAATGATATCATGGTCCTTCATTGGTCAAAAGGCAAACCTGAAAACACTGAACTTCACACATTTTCCAGGAAACTCATTTTGTATTTGAACAACTTTGTCTCTTTCAGTTAAAGGTTATGATATCATTCATCGGGTATCAAATCTCGTGTGGGTGATTTTCCCTGACAGCTTTGTCAGCTCTGATTCTGCCTTTAGGTATTGCCTGGTCTGTAGCTCATCTCTGTTGGAACTCTTGTGTTGAACACGGTGTCTGTGCTTTCAGTCAGTCTCTCTCTTCTGGCTTGCTTATGAAATCTATTCAGTGTTTCTACAAATCTAGGGTATGAGTATGCAAAAAGTTTCATTCCATATGACAAATGAACTGTTACAATTAAGTACATTTTTAATTCAAACTTGCTGTGTAGAAAGCGGGCATGATGTGTAAAATAAACAATTTAATAGAATTTTTAATCAACAAGGTGAGCATTTAATTGGTCTAAAAATCAACGTTTTGGTAGCAGTTGCTCAAAGTTCTCTGGGGTTTTTTTTCACTTCTCTGTAAAATTGTGCTTTCCAAATGAGGAATTTCTCATGCTACTTCTTTTCACTTATTGTTATCTAATTAGGGCAGATTGTTAGTTAACAATTGCCTTAGTAACCTCTAGTCTTTTAAGGTAGGTATTCTGTGTTTTATTTTCTGCAATGTATTTGCAGTTTTAAAATTTGCTCTTTGTTCCATGCAAATTTTCTTTCCTTAAGAACATAAAAATATTTGACAGAGTATTAAACACTTTTTTTAAGACTGCTTTTTCTCAGGTTTCTTGTCTGCTTACCTCATGTAGTTTTCAGATGAAGTTCCATCTAGCCAAATAATTTTAGAGTTCTTAGAAAACAGACATTAGGATTAAGTTTAATGAATATGCAAAACTATCTTGGTGCTACACTAAGGGCTTGAAGTTCTGTGGGTTTTGCTTCTGCCTCTGGTTGAAATTGCTCTGAATGATTCTAGTTTCACTTAAATTTATATACAGTAAAAATAGAAAAGCAATTTTTTAAAGTCAGTCATATTTGCTTTCTCCAGTGATTTCAGCTCCTTCCTCTCAATATTGACACTTAAAACCTGCTCTAAAAGTCAAGGGACCATTTTCTCCCTTACACTTTCCTGGTAATACGAGAAAGTCTTTGTTCACTTTTTCCCTTATTAATTGCTTAAATCCCATGAAGCAGTTACAAGTTGTGAAATGTTGAAGGTACATTTAAGAAAACTATTGGGTGATTTTAAAATGCTTATAAAACTGTATAGACTTTGTTCTTGAGCTTGAGCTGCTTTGTTTTTATTTAAGTCTCCATAAGATTGTGCAGTCCCCAACAGGATGGTCTTTTGAGTACATGTACTCTATAAAACTGCTAATTAGTCAACCAGAGGGTAGCTGCAAATTATTTCTGTTGAATTAAGTGATGCTGATGAATATCTTGTTTGTGCAAGTGCTGTAGAATGAAGAGCACTATTTTAAATAATGTTACTGTAGCCAGCTTGTGTTGTATTCTCTGCTCCTGATAGTTTGTCAAATATGATACTCTGTCAAATATGATAACATGAAATCAAACATCGTATCAAATTTTGATAGAGCTTTGGTGAATCGGTTGTACAAATGCTTGGAGTAGCGGGCTGCAGGAATATAGTCTCTTGTGCTTAATTTACTGCTTGTAAAATGTATTTGAGAAGTATTTTCTTATAGCTTCATTCACCAGTTAGACTGTAAAATGTGTGGTGTTGTATGTTAAAATGCATTTTTGTCTGTCTGTTCCATTAAATTGTCTGTCACTTGTCAGTCACTAAAGTATTAAGAATGCTGGATCATATACATTTCTTGTACAGTAGGACTCATTGCTGAAGTGTTGGGTCTCCCATTAGTGGTTCTTGTGTCAAGGCACTGCATGGAACAGTTCTAAAGAAACAGCAGATTTCTGACAGAGCCTAATTTGGAGGATAAGTTTATGTTTTGATCTCCTGCATTCCAAACTTCTGTTTTTCAGCTTTTCATATATAGTCCTATAAAAACCAAAGAACAGTGTTTCTTCCCAAGGAGTAATTTGTCCTCAAGTGAAAGACATTGCGAGATCCCTCTGAGTCAGCAGCTGTGACGTCTTGGGTGTTTTCCTGATGTTTTGAAGTGTAAGAGGAAGGGATGAAAGAGGTTCATGGCTGTAGATGAGTTTTGCCTCCCCCCAGGCTCAGGCAGCAGGGATGTTTCCCGCTGGGACATGGCTGTGCCGAGTTTTCAGGGTTTGCTGTGCGCTCCCCAGGGCTCTGCTGCAGCGGCCTCATGGAGCCTCTGAGCACAGGCAGCATTCACAGCCTCCTGAGGCACAGCACTAAACTTCAGCTGCAAAATAGGCATAAAAACCTCTGCTTGTTTTAATTCATAGTGATAGAAATATCTGTAAGCTGTGTGTTAATGCCACAGGAGGCATGAATTGGCCCCTGTTTCCTCAGGTCTGAATGAACTGCAGGTACATACATGAAATCAGTAGATTAGACCTTTGAAGAGCTACATTTGCCTACTCTCTGAACACTTTTCTCTTGCTCTCATAGACTTTTCTCCTCGCCTCTAGAGTGTGTTCCCAGTCAGCCAAACTTTTCTTTTATTGTTACTTTAGATCATGGAGTTCATCGGATCCCTTCTATGCCAACGACAGGAGCATCCTGACTCTCTCC
The DNA here is from genome assembly GCA_013400915.1 of Pardalotus punctatus. NCBI lineage: Eukaryota > Metazoa > Chordata > Aves > Passeriformes > Pardalotidae > Pardalotus > Pardalotus punctatus. The sequence goes on from VZTX01013255.1 coordinate 484,374, forward strand.
ACAATGGACTCAGCCACTTGCTGACAGGGACATTTTTGAAAGCCTTGTGGAAGCCATGTGCTGCTCACACACCTGTAGCAGGTGCTGAGGCGAGTTCAGTGTCCGGCGCTGCCCTAGGAAAGCCCAGAGGGACTCCTGAGTCCAGGCAGGGCGGGTCTGGCCTGGCATAATCTGCACAGCAATCGCTTCCAGGATTTTTTCTAATTATATCTACAAATTGCTAAACCTTTTTTTTTTTTTTTTTTTTTGTTAAGGAATGCTTTTACATCTGACCATTTGATCTTTTTTGTTGCTGTATGAGCAGATTAAAATCCTACATTTAATACTTGAGACGTCACTGTAGTGCAATGACAGAAATCTTTCTCCTCCCAAATTTGAGTGATCCAATTTGAATCAATTTGAATTTCCACAATGGAACTTTCACAAGTTGTGTTTTTCATGATGACCCTTCCCTTTAAACACACACATTCATTTTGAGCTGTCTCGCAGATGCTGTCTTAGCAGTTTACAAATCAGTTTTGTTATTTCTGTGGACGGTTACTGTATTCTATAAGCAATTGGTTTAGTAATTTTTGAGAGTTTCAAAATTCAAATATTCAAATAATTCAAATATTTATGCTGGTGTATGAGTGGCAATATATTAGCCATTGCTTTTAAAAACGCTGTTAACTGTGACAAATCAGTAATTTGGAATAATAAGGGATGTAACAGTTCACTGTTCTCCTAAAGTACAATTCAGAAGCCAGTCATCTTTTATTATGCCCTGTGTGTTAACAGTTCAGGGTCCTGACGTGGAAAAATGTTTTAAGAATAGGTGGTTGAGCAGAAGTCTCACTAGCATAAATTTTTTGAATTATTAATACTTTTGAAGTTGGGGAATTTTTGCATGTTTTGTTCTTTTACATGTATTTATATTCGGTCATGTTGTACTTTGAAGATATAATTAATGCTTAATTATCTTCGTCTATCGGAAGGATCCGAGACCTTGATGGCAATGTTTTGATACCTAAGTATGCCAATAAAAACAAATTGCACAGTTGAGCTCTGGATGGTGCATCTTGCAGGTACTTCCCCTGTCCCAGTACAGAGCTGTCTGCATGGTGGGGCCGGGGAGCAGCAACATTTCACTGCTCCCTCAGCCAGGGTGGCTCAACCCACTGCTTGTCCTTGGATGTTGGAGCTGAAATGGAGGTGCTGCAAGGGTGCCTTAGGAACAGTGTTGTTCGTGGCTGGGGCCTGGGAAAAGTGCTCTGCTCTGGGACACCCCTTTTGTCAGCCTCCGACACTGAAGGCCCGTCAATAGCTGGAGTGCTCTTCCTGTCGGACACTGAAAGGTGTAAAAACTGGAAATCTGGGCTGCTGTAAGCCTGGCTGGCTGCAAACTGGGCTGCTGCCAGAGGAGTGTATCCCTCTTCTCATCCCAAATTCTCCCATGCTCAATGAGCAGTTTTAAACAGGTCCCACTTCCCTTGGATCAGATCCTTCGGATGTTCCTTACCTATGAACAATTCTGCAGTTCATTATTCCTGCTCATGACTTAAACTGGGATTATTTCAGCCCTCCTCTCGGAGCTTTATTTTTGTGTTACTGATTGGCAGCTTCACTGACCTGAAGGCTGCAGGTACCATGGAGTTTTCAAGATCTCAGTGCTCAAGGCAAGGTCTCTGTAGTAAAGAAATTGTCATTGCAACTTTGTTGTAAAATTTGCAGTGACTTGAAGGTGCAGCACCTGAGGGGTTTTTCCCACTGCTATCAGTGAAGACCAGTTCAGAAATTGAGGCTTTAAAAATAAATTACAAGATAAGAAGAAACAAAATATAGTAAACTTCCCTTTTAAATAAGTTAAATTCAGCGTTCACAATGCAATTCTGTATCATGTCTTCAGATGCCAAAGTGCAGTGAAGCTTGAGGTTGAAAATGTCATTGTGCACTAGAAACGCCCAGCGATGGCCAGGGGATGAAGAATAACTAGAATTGAGCCTTGCCTTCTCCATGCAGCAGGTATGAACGTGTGACCAATCCCACTGCAGATGGCTTAAAGCCTGGATCTGGCTGGAGGTGCAATAACCAGATTGTCATCCTTTCAGTCCCCTCCAGATCTGCACTAGTAGCAAAATACACTTGGATTTTTCATCTGCTCCTATAACTTTCATTATATTTCATATCTATATTAAACCTGGGTTTAAAATAGTAATTTTCTTCATAGTAGTTTCTCCTCCTAGGAGTCTTCATGCTGCCATGGATACCTAGGAAATGCAGAATTATTTTACTACTCTAATCAGATATCTGCTGTTTAGCTGTATTTGATACCTCAATCACAGTGTTTCACTTTTCAGCAGTACTTGTTTGTCCGTGTCAGGCACAGCATTGTGCCGTCAGTGTGTGTGCCCGTGTGCCCTCATCCATCCGTGTGGTTCTGTGTCCTGCTCTGAAATCCAGACGGGTTCGTTGTGTGCAGTAGGAAGCAGAGGCTTTGCCAGGAGCCCCACTCCAAGCATTTCCATTGGCCCAGCTCTGTAGGTGATGTATTTTGGCTTTTACCACACCGATGTGTTCAGTAGATTTGCACAAAAGCAGTACAGTCGTATATTTGAAGAATAATTTACGCTCATTATGTGTTTCTTTAAAACCTTCCATCTCCTCTTCTCCCTTTCCCCCTGCTTTCCCTTTTCCCAGTGTTTGTAAGGTTACCGAAGAAACTTGCATTTAAACAATTCAGGAAGGACTTAAGAATCCATCCCTCGGCCAAGGTATATTTTTCTATTTGCAGTAAATCTAAGTAATGTCTCATTGAGTAAGAGCATAGCCATGGTTTGTGTAAAGGCAGATTTTTTTGGTGTGACAAATACTTTGTGTGGAAGTCACTGGGGTTTTGTGTTGATGTCACAAATCTTTTAAAAATGCTCCTATTCAAGGAAGAAAGGCTGTGTATTTCTTTGACAGCTGAAGTGTAGGAACCAGTTCACTGTGCACTGGGCACGGTGCAGAGTCCTTCATGAGGAAAAGTGAAAAATCCAGCTAATTCACTGTAATGCTGGCATTCACCTCCCAGGGAGAGTGTAAATGGGTGGGGGAGGCTTTGCCACAAGGAGCAAATGTTTTGTTATTTACCTTTTAGTCTTGAAATCCATACAAGCCTCTAGTAGATGTTTGTAGTTCAAAGGAAGAGTGGTGTACACTCACTTTACTATGCAGTGTCCCTGAGGAAGCACCTTCTCCACAGCCACCGAATGGGATTATGTTCTCTGCATGTCACTTCTCCCTCTGGGAAAAAACAGGGTTTGGCTTTGTTACTTAGAAAAACAATTTTAGTTGCCAAACTCATGCTTTTAAGAGGATGCAGTGGAAAAAAAAACTGAGAAGGTGTTCTGAATTGTTCCAAAAACTAATATGTAAATATTCCGCTTAAAAATATTCTTTGTATTTTTTAAGATTATAGCAGGGGAGGGGGAATCAAAAACTTCAAAGGAAGGAATGCTGAAAACTTCAGCTTTTCATTTACAGAATGATTTGAGAAGAGTTTATGCAACTAAGAATGCATATTAAGCACCTATAATTTCTTATTGAAAATCTTTGGTAATACTTTCAAATATTTTTTATAATAGTGTAACTCTATATTGGAATAAAATAGCATTTTCTAGTGCTAGAAGTGTCTCAAAGCTGCAGCCTAAATGTTTTTTCATAGTTCTATCTGCCACTTTTCTACTTCTAAATATTCATTATTTTGGTGAAATTCAGTGTTCAAAAGTACTCAAGCATAATGTGCTTTTGAACCATTTATTTCGAGGTTCTCTTTTTTTTTTGGTGTAGAATCCCTAACTCACCATTGTCACTGCCGTTGCCACTGCCTTGTTACACAGATGTCACTGCTTAAAGGAGCTGTTCCTGGAGCTGGGCAAGCCCTTCACCAGGGACTCCTTGTAGCCTTTATCCCGTTCCTAAATTATTTCCCAGCCAGACTCTTTTGTTTGCAGCCCCGGGGTGGGTTTTTTTCTGCAGATGTTTTTATTGTTGGTTGTTTCGTACGTTCCTTGCTTCTGTTGTTTGTTTCCAGTGGCATGGTTTGGTTGCTGCTCTCTGGGAATGACTCAGTTTGTAACGGGAGGATGCTGGGGATGCTCGTGGCTCTGTCAGCTCTTGCCGCTCCTCAGCAGCGCCTTTGCGGCGGGATTGGCCAGGCTTCAGCTGTCCCTAGATTTCTTCCTCCCTTCAGCTCAGTGCTGCTCCCGAAGGCGGCAGGACTCGCTCAGAGCCGCCTGCTGCTCTTGGGGGATGCGGCGGCTGCTGCTGCTGTTGTCACCCACGCGGCTCCGCTGTGCCCGCTGCGCTGCGCCCTCCGCCCATCCATCCCCGCTGCGGAGAGGACGCTGCTGCTGCTGCTGCTGCTGCTGCTGCTGCCGCTGCTGCTGCTCCCCGCCTGTGTCCGAGGGCAGGCACGGCCGAGGGGCTGAAGAGCTCTGCGGGGACAGAAACGCACGGAGCGGGACTGGGTGAACCTCACCTCGGCAGGCACCTCCAGGGCCTGCGCTGTGTCCATCTCTGCTCAGCAGTTTTTGAGGGAATCACTGCAAGCAGCAGCAGCTTCTCACCCTTTTGACATTTTGACATCAGGATAAATAATCTGTGGAGCATGGAGCTGAAAGTGGTTAAAAATGAGGCGCACCTTGTTGCAGGAGTATCTTATTTGTATCTCAAAGAATATATTTTTACAATTCCTAGTTGCCGTCTCATGACAGATTTCAGGTCTTAAGCATACAAAAATAACAAATCATCATCTAGACTTCTCTTTTTTCACTGAAGTGTGATTGAGTTGAAGAAAAAAACTGGAATGGTCGCATCTCTGCAAGAAGTAACTTTTAAAAGATGTTGATCCTTAATTTTAGGCAGATCAGGGGCATTGCCCACTGGAATGAGCAATAAGTAATACAAAGAATTTTGGACCTCTGACACTGTGGCTGCCTCATGTTATTTTTGCTCCTCTGACAGCAAGGACGTGTGCTTGCTCCTTGTACAGCTTGGTCTATAGTTGTTTTGAAAATGGTTTATGAAAATTATATTTATTAAATAAAAATTTCACTTCTAGCTGAGTCATTGTTTTAATTATGTGTTAGAAGAAAAGATGGCAGAGTACAGCTAGGCTTGCTACACCCCTGATCAGTCAGGAGCAGGGCTGGAGAGAAGCCACCAGCAAGAAAAAAACAACCTGGGCCTCTCCCCACATGAATTTTACAGCCCCCTCATCTCTCACCCTCACAGGTTCCTGGCCTTAATTTGATTTATCCCTCTGACTGCTGCCAGTGGTCCTTGAGCACTGAGAAAGGCTTGAAATGTTATATTCCGAAAACACAGAATTGAGTTTAGAAAAGAAACAGTTGTAATTTCACACAAAACATTCAAATTGCATTTAGGCAGCTTTTGTTGACTCAGAGCTTCCAGAAGCTGGGTGTTGAGTTTTGTACCAGTTTAAATGATCACACTTGGGCCTGATTTACAGGTGCCTATTTAGGAACAAAACTGTGGGTGTTTATTTCTGCAGACACTTCCACATGTTGGTACTAAGCCAGCTCCATATTTACAAAGCTAAGTCCTATTTTTGATAGATGAAATTAAAATTACATTAAGTATTTAGTGGTGTGGTGAACTCCTGGAGAGGCCAGAGGCCTGAAGAGCACCACGGTTTTTTTGTTTAAAAGCCAAACCCAATCAGTTTACCACCCTCCAATAAAATCTACAGAGATTTCTGGCAACATTATTTAAATAAAAGTGTGAATGACAAAAGTTTATTAAATGCATTCTTTAAAAAAATGTATCTTTCTTAAATAAGGATTTCTCAGTAGGGATTTCATTGTAAAACAGTTCTGAAGCAAGTCATGAGTTACTTATTAACAGGTTGATCAATAAAAATATTGCTTTACTACTGTACTTCAGGCAGATTTAAAGCACTGCAGTGTGTGTGGTACCTTCCTTCACATGCCAGGGAAGGGCAAAGCCAAGGCCTGGGAGAATCAGCTCCATGTGGGACTTGCAGACATTTGGAACAAGCGCTAGGCAAGGTGGGGCAGCAGTTTCTAGATTTTTTTTTTTACCCAAAAGAAAAACTTACCCTAAACTGTATTTTATGCACAAGACACATATTCCATGCTTTTTTTTCCCCCCCACTCCTTGAAAGCACATTCTACAAACAAGTTTTACAAGTAATAGAAACAATGCAGTAGAAGCTCAGTCATGGCAATTTCACTGGAGCTTTATTGCCTTTGTTGGTAATGAGAGGGATTGTAAGAAGTTACATTTTGAACTTACAGAGATATGTAAATGATGGGTTTTTACTAAATATAATCTCAAGATTAAGTGTTTTATATCAGGGCACTTCTAATCTTGTACATATTTTAATGTATAAAAACAGCTTACAAACTTGATGTTTGCCTTCTTTTTTTTCCTTGACATTTGGCAAAATTAAATGCGGGGAGATCATCAAATTGAAGACATAAGCACTTATGAATTAAAGCAATCCAAGTAAGCAACTGGCTGCATTCTTTAAAAAAAAAAAAAAACAAAACAAACAAACAAAAAAAAAAACCAAACAAAAAACCCCACACATATATAAAGGAAAAAACCACATGGCCACATCCGAGCACATTTCAGTACAAAATATTCCCTGTAACCAGGCATTTTGTCCTTAGAATAACACCCTGTTACATGAACGTTATTTTCAACTTCAGTCATTTTGAAAAACTTTTAAGATGCCATGACAGCACAAATAACCCTTTTCTGCAACATAATTAATCAAAGTTTTATGTATTTCTTTATAATTACACAGTAATTATAAGCACATAGTACCAAACTGATGACAACACTTATTTTGTTGGAAAGATCTTGCATTCAAAAGGAAGAGTCTCTAAAACACCACGGCATTTCGCCACTGCCCAATCCCAGACTTTTTTGAGGGACGTGTCTGCATTGGGATGAAAAGCAAGTCAGTTCTCCTCTCCAAACACAGCATACTTGAACTAATCAATCTGAAACAGTACCAAAACCCTCAAGACAGAAAACGGCACGCAGAGATAACCCTGTCGAGCTTTTTTTTCCACCCCACCCACCCCCATAATTTCAAGTCCCCATTTTTATTTACACAAAACTGAGAAAGGAAATACTGAAAGCAGCAAAACACACAGGTTTTGGCATAGCCAATTCCAGTAGCTGGAGAAAGTTTGCAATGTTTTTGAGGAACTGTGTTTTTGGAATAAATGCACATCTGGATTTACCAAAAAGGGCACTATTGTAAGGGGAGCCAGCCTTAAGGTCAACTGCACAGAGTACAAATAAAAATTCTAGCTGTTTAATGTTCAATTTTTCCCTAAAATATTTTTAGCATCTGCATAAAATCGTGCTGCAGTTTAGTGCAAGTACCAATGACTCATCTCAAAAATAATTCTGGCCTTATCAGGGCACAATTTAGAGCATGGTCTTAAACCCTCTCTCCTCACCTGTAACTACGGACTGTCTCCTCTCCTGGAGCTCATTCTCTCCACCTTGCTTTACAGAGCAGGATTTATCAAACCTCTTCTTCACAAGTAACTCAGTGAGGAGTAAAAGACCATAAAAGCAGCTAAAGAGCTCTTGTAATATTAAAGAATTCCATCTGATAAAACCTGCTTTGATCCAAATGAAGTGATTCAGTCAAACACAGCAAGACAGAAGTAGTGATGATCCACAAAATAATTTAAACAAACAAAGCCAGTGTAGTAGTTTGTATCTGATCTGTGCTTGTTCGGGAAAGCTTTACTCTTAATTTCTGTATTTGGCAACCACAGTGATATGTCAATTTAAGGAAAACTCAACAAAATAATTTAAAAAAGGGTGTCATTCATAATGGCAGTACCTCTATGTTATAAAGATTTAACTTACCAGGAAAATTGTTTCAAAACCCAGATTCACATCAACCTCACCAGCTTCTTGTACAACAGGGCCCTTTGCTTCGTCACACCTCAGCCATAAAAGTCACGTCTCAATTTAAAATACTGTATTGTGTAGCGAACAGTTAAGACACAAATTCAGTATATTCAAGTTTTTGATTTCCACAGAAATGAAAAACCTTTCTTTGACAGACAGATAAGCATTTCAAAACGGTAATGAAATCTGATTTCTTAGAGAGCAACCTAGAGAACGCCAGGTTCTGTGAGGACACAGCTCGTCCCACTGCGGGCTCTGCCATCGCCCACGGGGCTGGAAGTGCACGAGTTGTGTTGTCCCCCAGCTGTCCCCAGAGCCAGCTGAGCCACGGGCAAACCTCAGACAGGCACCAGAGACCCCGAATCAACAGCTCTGGGGCTCCTGGGTCATTCCTGTCATTGCTTTGACCAGAGACTCAAACCCAGACGACACCTGCACTTTTCCAGAAAAGAAAAAACTCGGACCCAGTACACTTAAATATATCACTCTTGCAGGAAGTGCTATCAGTACAGTCTTTGCAACTAGCCCCAAGTGTATATTTAAGGATTCTTTTAAAAATTGTTTTGATGTTGATCTGTATAATTCAGATGCCATACAACAGTTGTCTGATGATGACCAGCATTGTGCTTTATGTGAAACCAGAAACCTCAAAATAATTATAAAGCTTCTAGGACTTATGGGAGATGAAACTAGGGTGATCCACCAACAAAAAATAAATCCATGATGAAATCCACAATGTTGGAATTTTAACGGGCAAGAGTGGTCCAGACTAGAAGAAAAGCCCAAACCACCAGTAGAAGAATGAAATATGATATGGTCCAAGATGTATCCTTAAAGGTTTGTCTCAACCCTCAGCCATATTGTGAGGATTGATCTTCAGTTCAGTCCAGCCAGCAGAAATTGACTGTGCAATTTTCCATTTCAGGTATTTGTACAGACTATGTACACTCTAGAAGGGTCCTTTAGTGCTACACTGTCGTACTTTTTGTCCCAGCAATTTGAGGGCGTGCAAATTCCACAAAGTCATCAATAAGAACTGGCCATGCCCCTAAAAGAGAAAAACACCAGAATGTAAGACCTTGGTTCAACAAGGCATTCTTTTACAAGCTCCATATCCAGACAAGCTATTTACTTTCCATTATTAAACTAGGCAGAGTTTGAAGCAAAAAAATACTATTTTATTTTCCTGCTTGAAATTTAAGAGCCAGTTAAAGATTTCTGCTTCCTTTAAAGCCAGTTAATACACACCTCTTTCAAGGGTGATCTTCCTGACAAAAATAAACAAAAAAACCCTGACAAAAATCCTAACTCAAAACTGACAAGGGAATGAGGACAGTCCATAATTCCTAAATAAAGTTGTAGAAGTTTGCTCCCCTCTGCTCTGGAGGTTTAGTTTCCTCCCCTCAGTGAACTGATGTGCTGCCAAGGACTGAGGGTAATCAGATGTTCTTGGCTACAGATGGACTGGAAGAGGAAAGATCGATACAAAAGTTTACAAGAAACACATTTGGCAGGAAGTGAGTTCTGTTCAGCAAGCCCTGTGTGCTGCCAGCTTCACTTCTATGTCAAAACATGTCCGAGCCTCACATAAACTGAAGCAACCAGACTTCAAAACATCCCCAGCTATGAAATGCAATAACCAGAGGACCCTACACTGAGCTGCACAGACCATGGATCAGCTACTTGGGTGAAGATGCCAAGAATGGCACCAACAGAGAATCTGTGGGTTTTAAGTGGACAAATATCAGGGTTTGTCTCAATAAGAAAGAATTTGGGTTTGTCTCAATGAGAAAGAATTTGTGTCTGAGCTTAGACAGAACAAAAAAAGAAAACGGATTCCATGAACGTTTCAGCATTTCTTTTTTAAAACAGCAGTAACAAAGAGATGATTACAACATACATTAAAGCAGCTCTAACTGGACTTCAGGTCACCAGTGATACTCTAATTGTGCTGTCAGACAGCTGTGCCAAAGCAGATACACAGTAATAAATGCAGCATAAAACACAGTAAAAGTTAATGAGAGAAAACAGAAATGTTTACCTTCCTCATCGTAGTTAGACATATCATCTGCTATCATTGTACTAAAGTCTAGAAGAAGGTTCCAAGTATCCTTAGGAATTGATCTTTTATGATGTTCCTGTTTAGAGAGGAGGAAAACTTGTATTTAAAAATAAATTAGAACCGTATTACACATTCATTTTTACTGTCTCAGACATGTCCATATCCCCAAAACATATTTCTCTCGTACACACTATGAATATCTGGGATTTAGGTCATCTACTCAATAACTTAAACAGGTTTATCTTCCAAGTTCTGAATATACTGCAGTCCAGATTATGTAAAAGTTTAAACTTACCAACAAAAATTTGTTCCACAAGTCTAGAAATTTAAATCTTCCATTAAGTACTAAATTCCAGTAGGCAATGGCCATTTCTAAATCTGTAATATTAAAATATATTACTTTTAGAGATATACATATAAAATATATAATATCCCCAAGTATCTAACACCAGGACAAACCATATATCCCATAAATGTGAAAAGATTAAACTACTTCAAATATACTCATGGATCCTTTACAAAAAAGCAACCATAAATAAAATGTTAAACACATATTTTATATTTTGATACTCTAATTTGAATACAGAACTTAAAATTGCCCTTATTAATATCCAACATATCCAAAACCCCCCAGGACATGTCATATGCCTTTTGCTATCTAACAATACTTTAGTTAAAAGTCAGCAAAATATTTTTGATTTAGAAATGCTATTGGCTTGAAAATTTATAGTATTTTGTACTGAGACCTGCTTTCATTTTTTTAATATAGAAAGTAAAAAGCTAGTTTTATCTAAATTGTATGATTTCATTTTTAGAGCAATTTATTACAGGTGCTGCCTTTGCAACAAGGCTTCTGGTCAAGCGGTCATTTCTGCAGTAAAGATTTTCTTTTGGATAAAGAATCTTTAAGTTGTGTCTTTATGCCAACAGGAGACAGTTGGTTTATTTGTTGCTGGTGTTGTTTGGTTGGGTTGAGTTTTTGATTTTGTTGGTTGTTTTTTGTGGTCGATTTGGGGTAGTTTTTGGTTGTTTCGGTTTGGGTTTTTTTCTTTTGTTTGTTGGGTGTTTTTTGTGGCGGGGTGTTTTTTGCGGTGGGTTGTCGGTTTTGGTTTTTTTATTTCTTCTTTCAAAGCCTCCTGTTAAATTTGTGGTTGTTTGGAATGAGTGGAACCTCACCTGCCCCACTGGAGAGCAGCCCCAGTGCCGGTCAGAGCTGGGGGAGGGCAGCAGCTCCAGAGGCGGTGGTGTGGAGGGGAAGGACGGCCGGCTGCCCGCGGCTGTGCCCAGGGCTGAAGCGCCCTGCACTCACTGCTCAGCACTGGCACACAGGAGCTCGGGAGCAGATAAATGGTATTTCCAACCCACGTACACAGCTCTGCCCAGGGTCACCTGCGCTAGAGGGAATTCCCCGGGAATTGCCCTGTGCCGCAGAACAAAACGCCACTCACTGTGAATTACCAAACTCGGTATCCTTAGCCAAGTACTCCCAGTGACCCCAAAAGGCGGCCTAGGTAAAGTGGCCTCTTTTTTAACAAAAGCTCTTATATATTTGGCAGTCTAGCAAATTTCTTCCATAAACAGTCCCCTTGTGAAAGCAGAGAGAGAAGGCACAGGATCAACTGCACACCTCAGGAGAAAAAGAAAAAGAAAAAATCCAACAACCCAAGAACACCACTCCCTTCCTTCTCCCAGGGTGCCCAAATATTTAAAAGAATACAGGGAGGTAGATCTTGGAGGTGAAATCAACAGCAAACAAAACAAAGTGTGAAATCTGCATTGCTGGAGGGAAAATAGATGGTAATGAGGAGTTTCTGAATTAGTTTGTATCTGATATTAAAAGGTCTTCTCAAACAGCAGAGTCACATTATAATACTTCCTGGTCGAAGTACAGAATAAAATTTGTGAAGGATTTTCCAGCAGCTGCAACAAGGTTTGATTTCAGACAAAAGTGTGAGTCTCAAGGAGACAAATTAGACAGAAGTCACTACTCCTCAGTAAATAAAGCTGTATATGAAAACAGCAACTCATTCAAGCCTGTAAAAACTCAACATCTCTCTTTAACAGGAGATTCAGATAAAAAATATGCATTTTAGCTTTCAACTAAAACTACTGCCTTTCTAAAAATTAATAGATACAAACTTCAGGAGAAGCTGATCAGTTCCTCAAGGAAACAGATCACAAAACTGAGTTTTATTTACTTGTGCTGCACTAATGGTGTGCATACAAGAATGCAAGGTCATCAAATCACTGCATTTTACAGTGGTTTGTAATCACTATAAACAAACTGTGCATTCTGACATATTTATACAATTTTGAGTTAATTCTTGTGTGTAAGCAAAGGCTGTTAAAAGCTAAATCTCAGGCTGCTGCAACCTCAAACTCCTTGTATGAGTCCAAACATGTAAAGCGTGATGACATAATGCCTTGGGACAAATTACATCTTTAAAAAGAAATTATATGAAATGACAAAATTGGAAGGTAGAGATACAATTTTAGGTTTCCATAAGTATGAGAATGCTCAGGGAGGTCATCCTGGATCAAAATGAAAGTCTCAAAATACATCCTCCATTTTGAGTTTTATGCAGAGAGATGCAAGAGAAGCAAACTATGTTTGAGATGAGCATCAGCTACAGGGGATTCTCCAATGAGATGCAAATATCACAAGAACTTTTCAGACACCCACAGTACTTACACAGTAGTAAGGAATTATGCAGAGGAAATATATTTCCAGAACTGTGCCTGAACTACTGCACAATGTTTGCAAGATTAGAGGCCAATATACAGTAAAATCAATTTGCAAGTTCCTACAAGCAGTTATTTAGACACACCAAAATTAATTGCCTAACTAGGAGCACTTACTTTGCAGCACTCTACTTCTCCTTTTGCTCCAGGGTTTCCAGAATTATTCTGCCCTGTTGTAAATTCATGCCTAGAACTGTGTATTTATGAGCACCAAAAGGGCTGGTAAGCATCCAGACTTCAAGCTCAGTTCTACATCACTTCCAGACCCAGACTTAAAAACAAAACCAATTAAAAAAATCTACCTTACACTATGCATATGCTATACTGATCTCAGAAACCTATATGTGTCTGCCACTGTTAGAGCTTAACCTGCAGAAAGCAGCTTTATGATGAATGAGAAATAAAGCAAGTGAATCAGTTTTCCTGGTAAATAAATCCCACAATTCAGTTGCTGTCCACATTTTCCTTGTTGTAGCAGCCTAAAAAAATTATTATGACTTTCTACAAGAAACACGAATCAGCCCATTCATTTATTTGCATGATTCAGATCTGACTACAAGCATGCAGAAGTGTTTTCAGATGGTTTAGCGACACTTTTAGCTTCTTTGGAGATAAAGAAATTCACAATCCCATTGAAAACAACAAACAAGATACAAAAGGATGTCAAAGAATGACAGAGTCAAAACTAAGACATAGAGCTTTTGCTTTTTTACTTATTTTTCAATACTCATTTAAAGCCAAAAGTTGGTCTACACATAAAAGCCAATCAAACTAAAGCAGAAAGCTCATCTTTACACAGCCTGGGAATGCAAAGCTGCCCAGGGGCAGCCAGTTTAGGGCATTTTCATTCCTGAGAAAAACAAATTCACAAGCTGCCAAGGAAGAACCCTACTGGCCTTTCAGTATTTATTTCATCTCAAAAGTAGAACAGTTACCTTAAGAAGTTACCAGTTACAGTATCATGAAATGCTAGTTATGGCTAATATCCAGATCACACTGTATAGAAATGACTGTGCATTCTGGCTGTTTAACATCACTGCTCGAAATAAATTTTTATTCCCTCATTTTTGTTGTTTTGGATAGACGGAGCTGCAGTTTGTTCCTTTAATTCCATCCAAACTGTGGTGTTCTGAAGTTATTTTAAATAAGTTATTCTTCCACTACACCTGTTACACTAACCAAAGCCACACTCAGCACGTGAAATCTGAAATAATGACAAAAAAGCCTTCAGGGAGGTGAGGGGGAAAAAAACCTCTGTAGGTAGACACCAACAGGCATCAGGCCCAGAACAGAGGAATCCATTTGCATTATTCCAATTCTATTTAGCTACGACATCTGCAAGCATTTTTGGTGTTACAAGAGACTGTACAAATGTGCTTACACAGAAAACGGTTTTACAGCTTCAATTTATCCTAAAAGTAAAAATTCAATTAATCTGTTCAGTGCTGCAAATTCTAAGTGGTGTAATTATGTCTTTAATGTAAGACCATAATCCATTGTCTTACTGAGAACTGCACTCAGAGTGAAAGAATAAAGCCTCTCTCATAAAATTCTGTAGCCTTTATTAATAATCAATTTGAGCACCTTAAATTGACATGTATCTTTCAAAACACAGAGACATATTTTATCCCAAGGGTGAATATCTTTCAGATTCATTGGATCATAATAATACATTCATTTACTGCTTTTAATTAGTCATTTCCAATATTTATGAAGAAATGTTTATGAATAAGAATACATACCTAAACCTTTCTGTCCTGGGTTCTTTGCAAAGTTGAAAGTAAATTGATAAAAATCCTTAAATCTTCCTGGCTCTTTTAATTCTTGTTCCATTTTAGGAATCTGAGCCTTCAGTTTTTCTATGCTGTCACATCTGCATTTTAAAAAGCATGTTTATTTATTATTCATTTTGCCATAAAAAAGGAGTTAAACAAAAATCTATAAACTGTTTGTGGAATACAGTATGATTATCAAAACAAAATTCAGGAAGCCTTTAATGAGTCTGCACCTTGACAAGAATCTCATTTATTTGTTGCTATTTCTTCACGTTGCCTATGCACATACTGTACCTGATACATCGGGATCTACAATCCATAAGATTTTTAGTAAAATGTGATAAAGAGCACTGCACTCTCAGAAGGCAGAGAAACCCCAGGTCTGCCTGAGTGCAGCCCAACATCCCTGCTTTACCTGCGTGAGCAGCTCCGTGCCAGCCACCACACAATGCTCACACAACCAAGGCAGGGCTGCAGACAAGTGACGCTGCACTCTGAAACATCTCAGGAAGGACAACACGACTGAGAATTCCCCAAAACGGGACACTGGACCACGCTGTCACCATCTAACACTCACTGAACACTTACCCCAGCTCAGTCATTCCATCCATGAATTCCAGCTTTGAAAATTCACACTGTGTTGCAGCCCGGAATTTCCATGCAATGATGAGTACAGTAATACTGGCTGGGTCAAGAGCTAGGTCATCACAGAACTGCTGTATACCATCTATACCAATTTTATTTTCATCTTGAGGATCTTTGGGACATAAAAATAAGTATCAAGAAAATCAAATATTTGAAAAAGCTAATTTGTTCAACAAGTATATCTGAGACAAGGAAACGTTTTCAAGAAGCCATTTTTGGGATCAGCCCTTATAAGACAGTATTTTAAAAACAAAACTAAATGAGTATTCTCAATGGTTAAGCTTTAACAATTGAGGCAGTTACTGCAATAAAGCCTCCCATACAATGAAGCTCATGTTATTTTCATTGAGAGACAAAAGCACCACAAACATTTGTTTTCTGCCTAATAATATGCAGGATCTTCTGACTCATTCCCTACAGAGCACAGCGGTTCTCTCCCCCCTGCACACTCAATTATTGGCATCTTTGGCAAGGCTGATGATCTGTGTTCCATTACAAGCCATTCTGCAGTGTTCATTTCCAAGCTGCACCAACACCCAAATCTGCCCATCCAGTGCTACCCCAAGAGCACTTTAATGCATTTTCTGGCACCACCAGCATGCATGAGGTCGGACATGGTAACCTCCAGGGGGAAGTCACGCTGCCCCGTTACCGATTCCAAGTCAGCCAGGCCCACTCCTCTTTCCACGAAGGAATCAACATCTGGTCTGGAAGTGAGATGCTCACATTTCAACTGCACTAACAAAGATCTACTAATGCAAGCCAACACAGACTTCAGAAAAATGGTATTTGAATTATACATAGAAAACATAGGAAAACTGACAGAAAACACAGCACTCATTTTTAGATTTTCTTTAAGTGCTAAAACACAGGATTTGTTCTGCTGTACTGAATCCACTTTACTACATGTGGTAGGATATCAGCTGAACACCGGCTGTGTAACAGACAGACTTTGTTTTCTTTTACACTCTGTTTGTAACTATCTGATAATAAGAACAAGCTGAATAAAAATTAAGGTAGAACCCATCCCTGGTATGCAGCTTTCCCCTTTGTCAGATCAAGTCTTGTGTGATGTGCCTTCCCCAGGAGAATTACCTAAAATTGTCATTAACTGGTATTATTACTCACTGTACACACCATTCCAGCCCTTACCCTAATGTCCTATAAATGGAGATACATTCAGAGCACTTAAAGCAACTGCATGTAATCCTTGTGAAGCAGAAACCTACCTATATTCCCCCTCTAACTTGTATTATTATTTATAGAAAAACAAAGCTGAAAGAGTTGATTAAAATGTCCCAGCACAAGAACACAGCAGCACCAATACATTGTAAACAAGAATTATACGAGTAGGAAATAAGACTTAAAATTCAGGGTACTCACCCTTGTATCTGTTATATAGTTGCTCTAACTTCTTTCTGTCCAACGATCCTTTAACACTCTCTCGTATATAAAGTTCGGGATTTTGGAAAAAGTTGTCTGTTGCAACGTCTAACTTCCAGTCATTTTGAGACAGACAACTCACTGCTGTCTTTTCACTAGATTGTGTGAAGACCATAAACTGACGCACTTTATCCTTCTGTGATGATTTCAACTTGTTCTGGAGCAAACAGACAATATTGTAACTAGAAATGTCTACTGGACAAAAAACCCACAAGTAAATAAAAATCAGTCTCTTAATGTTTTTTAAATCAATACCTTTATAATTTCCCAAAGCAATGAGGGTATCAAAACACTTGATCAAGTGCCTCCACAGGTGGGGCAGAGCAGGCCATTGAACAGCTCAGCACCTCTGAGCAGCAGTCCTTTTGGTGACCTTCGGTGTCCTTTTGGTCCCAGCTATTGCACGACCAGGGCCACACCTGGAACAGGATCTCCTGAGGTGCCCCTTGATGGCAGCAATGGACTAAGCTGGGTCATCCATTTCAGGGAGCTACACATTCAAATACCTTAAAGACCTCTTTTTCTTTAAACAGATTTTTCACTTTGAAGGTCCTCAGCTCCACCTACGTAATTTGCAAAACATTCCTGCGAGGAGGCATTGTCTCCATTTCACAGGTGCAGCAACTGAAGCTAAGAAAAAAAGATAATTGTGCCCGAGGCAGGCGGGGGAGTGAGTAGCCAAGCTGAGAGCTCTGGAATTCCAGGCTCCTGCCCAGACCCAGAGACATCCCGCTCTGGGCTACCCACAGCTGAATGCAAACTTGCTGCGAGTAGCTTATCAGCAGAGAGGGATTCCCAAGGATATTTCTGATGAGAAGCACACTGGGAATTTCAAGGGTATGTGTTACACAAAACTAACTGATCAGGAGAAAGCAATCACAGCTCCAGCACTACACCCAAATTCAGTTCTGCAGTTCACTTAGTATAAGTAAAGCAAAAAGACTCCCAATGTTACAGCTTGGTAAATTAAAGTTCTGACAAAATTTTAAGTCAGGATTGGATTTCTTGCATGGCACAAACACTTCATTTTTAGTTTACTTTGTATTCTAACCAAAACTTACATATCCTGTTCATTATTGTAATTTCAACAGCTCCTTCTCAGGGAATATGAAGAAAAAGGGCAAAAAAAATCCCAAGAAATGACAACATTCAGCCAAAGAATCAATGATTTAGGAGCAGTATGTGCTCAAGCTCTTAATTCCAAAGGATAATTAGTGTCCAGTCACATTACTATTAGAAAAAAGAACTAATGCTTCAGAACACAAATTAACCTGTCCTAAAAGTCAGGATAAGTTTTCTTTAGCTTGATGACAATGAGTGTGAATGAGTTAAGTCACCAGTGTCACAGTAACACCATTAAAAAAAATACAAGAGCACCACATTTGATTTAAACTGATACTCACATAATGTACTAAATAGAACAATACCCTTAGTTTAAGTATCCTTTAATAAAAAAAAATCCCCCTCAAACCAAAACCACCCTGTATCTACAACACTTAACTGAAGCCAAACCTTTAGCTCAGATTGCAGACTTAAAACAGAGTGGAATAACTTAGTCTATACCATTTTTAAAGTTAGGATGTGTTGCTGCTTTATTTCAGTCTCTTGTCCAAGTTTATCACACTGGACCTTTGGCTACAAACACATTTCAGAAACTGAGATTGTCAGCTGCGGTTCCAGGTAAAGGCCAAGCCGGAGCAGCTCCTGTGCACCCATCTGTGCACGCTTGGCTCCACAGCACATTCAGCACCGTGCACTACTGAGCTCAGACTTCCACAAAAATCACTTATGCTGACAAAGCCATGTCAAATGACTTCCAGAAATGACTAATGGATTTTTAGTTGCAGTTTTTTCAAATGTATTGTAAACTCAGATATATTAAAACAAACCATTGAATGAAATCCCAAATGAAGATGAAACAATCCCAAATTTAATTTTCTCTGTCAATTACCAGCTTCTTCTAATCATTTCCACACAGCCAGACTGCTGCATCACCACAGACTCAGCCGCACTATGGGGCAGTTACACTTAATTACCTTAGCTTTTCTTTTAATTTCTTTTTTTTTCTTTTACAAAGTCGGTGCCTTTAATCTTTAGTTTTTTGGGGTTTTTAGTGGTTTGGTTTTTTTTTAAACATGTACACAAAGTATGCATAGCCCTTTTAATAGCGAGTGCTCTGTAAAAGCCCAAGAGGCTTTGTTCTGCCCTACTCCTGGCAAGGGTGAACTCTAAAAGCAGGGATATCTCACAAAAAGTCAAGGAACACGTTTAAACAGGCTTTACCACAGATGCCCAGGAACACAAAAGGTGGTGTGTTTTGCATCTTGTTAGGTCAAAATGCAATTTGTTAGGTCAAAAAATTGCAGCTTAAATGCCTTTTATGATAAAATTTAAATTCTACATATGCACATGAGATTTTCCCATGCTTGGGGCTCCCCAAGTGATAGTAACAACATAAAACCTTTTTAAAAGAAGATCAAAATTGCAAAGAGTCATGCAGCTAATTACAATAATCAGTAAAGCATTCAGTAATATATACCATGCAATAAATAACACTGTTCAGCCACAATCCTCTTCTTGAATAATCATATTTTTCCTGGTCAAATACAAGTTTATTTTCAGTGAAGAAGTGCCAAAGCCCTTTCTTTATATTTGATGAATGTTTCTGCAGATCTCTGCCAATGTGGACAAGACACTCCACATCCTAAGTGACTGGACACTTTCTGAAGGCCTACTACAGGACAGCAAGAGATGGAATTACTGCTGAGCTTTTATTATCCTATTATAGCTCTTCTTTCAGCACATTAAAAACCCACACCTCAAGCAGGAACAGGTTCCAAACCTTCTGCACTTTTAAGGGCTATTTCTAGGCACTGGGTGCTAACAGTCTATTCTTGTTTTAAGTGCAATACAGAACAGCACATAACCTTTAATCCTACAGTCATCAGGCAACAAATACCTGACACCGAAATTGTGCTCACTGTAATGCAACACAATCCACTTAAAACATCTCAACTTTAACACTGGCTAAAAAGGAAGAGAGAATTTTATTTATCTGTCTTGCTAATATATACAAATGAGAACAAATGAAACAAATTTCTATTTCTTGGGTTAAGGGGAAAAGGAAAAATTCAGTTCTGTAAGTCTTTGATCAAGTTTGTGTGGTACCCAAGCTACCTTTCATAATAAGGATGTCACAAGACAGATAACCTTACTTTTAAAACACAGAATAACTTCTCCAAATGAAAAGCTACATTGTGGAGATTCATAATTCATTCTAATTAACATCTCGTCCTATAACACTGATTTTAAAATGAAGATTTGCCTTTACCATGAAGTACCAAATTTGAATATTCTAATTCAATAACCTTTCTTTGATCAGATACTTCAGTGAGACTACGAACAAAAAAAAATTTAAATACTTAAAACCTTTATTTCCTCAAGTATTTTCTTCCTAGTCTAGGGAACAAAAAATGCTAGAACTTCTCTACCAACTCTGACTACAACATTGTTTTTGCTTATCTTCTGCACTTAGTTTTTAGTCACCCCAGATTCAAAGATAAATTGTGCAGTGGCCATCAACATTTTGTGGACAGCTAACAGTCGAATGAGGGCTCCACTCTCTTGGATAATGCTCATGGGAAAAAGCACCAACCTTTGTCCCACTGCCTGGACTGAGGAGCTGAAGATCCCCACCAGAGCCCTGCTCTTGGACTGGGCTCAAAGGTCACATGCAGCCACCAGTGAGACAAGAAGGTTTGCTGCCTCAGCAAACCTTCCGTTTTGCTGCCCCAAAATTCCTTGTGGCCCCCAAGGAAGGCATTCACCCAGTCACTCCCTAATGAGCAACTGCTTTTCACCGTTCCCTTCCCAGCCGCTGATACAGATGATCCGATTCCTGCTAGTTTCACTGCTAAGTAAAGGAATTTGAACGATGTGACATCTGCGCTTTTGTTTCAGGCAGGACTCAAAGAAAAGCCTGTTAAGTTCTCATGCATGTGACAGGTAAAAGCCTTTTCTAAAATAGTATCAACCTCCACAAAGTCTAGGCCTTTGCACCGACTGCACTGAGACTCCAGCGAGAGCAGTCCGTGGGAAGCATCGCTGCACTTCCCAAGGACCGCACTGATGGCAGCGCAGTCCCAGGGGCTCGGGCACGGAGCGCCCCCACCCCACTGCCAATGGCCAGGAGAGTTCCTGCATCATCCCACCTGGGGCCTGCCCATCAAAGGAGTGGGCAAGGCTCCTGCAAATGTCTGGTTAACTGCTTGTATTCAACAAATACATGGCTAAGGCTTAAAAAGCAATATCAAAAGTATTTTTCTTTGTTTGGCAAGAAAAAAGTTAATTACAACAGAAATCTACAAACGTACAGAACTGAATTTTAACCCACCAACAGTGATGGCACACAGGTGTACTACCAAAAAAATCTAAGTTAAAGACAAAAACAATTAAAGTAAATAGCCACAATTTCTGCATAATGTAAATAAACATGTCCTCCAACTACATTTTATTTTCCACAGCAGTTTCTCTAAGAGAGGGCACACAAAGGAAGAAAGTCGGGAGATTCTTAAGCTTCTGTTTCAAGCTCATGTGAAATCCACTTGGCAGCAATGGAACAGAACAAAACTTAAACACTTACGAAGTCTGTTGAGATATAAAATCCAAGGAAAAAATCACAAGCAATGTAAAATTAAAGTTGCTTTCTACTCTCTAAAATGTTCTTTTAGTGGATAAAATACTTCTAGTATTTTCATGAAGGCAGAAGGTCAATATATAGCTACCCAGAAGACTGCAGTAGATGTAATGGTAATTCATGCTAACCTGAGAGGTGAAGGGAACACCAAAAATAAGGGCTTTTCCAAATAAAAAACGGACAACATAAAGCAGCCAGTTGTTTAGCATTCTTAACTCTGGTCTGAGGCAGAAGCTCTATTCATACTGTATATTTGCATTGGCACCATAAAACATGAGAAGAATATCAAGAGCTACACAATAAATTTCACACCTTGTTCTCAGAGTAGTTCATATTCTTGAATATTTTTTTCATGGATCTAGTTAAAAGTGATTTAAAGTATTAGTTCAAAGGGATTTCTGGTAAGCTAAGAGAGGAAACAAAATCATGCACCATCTTGTCTAGCACTCTGACTACTTCATCCTAAGCATAATGCCAAGAATCTAAAGTTCTACTATGGGACAACCAAACCTCAAATATTTAATATCAACAAACTGCTACAGACATGCATATGCACCACAGAATACATGTATAAATAGCTGGCCTCGCAGAACAGCTTGCTGAGTTAAACACTACATAACAATGTCATGAAGTACAATAACATTACAGGAGACAGCGTCAGACATGAAATTCTTGTAATATTCAATTTTACAACATCCTGTCAGCTGAGGTTTGCAGTAAGAAATTATGTATTAATCAGCACAGATATATTTTTCAGAGAACACAAAATGGACAGTATAATAGATAATGTAAACAGAGACAAGGTTAGCATTTGGCTCTGGATAAAGATACAGATAATCACACACTTGCCTCGATTACCACACATAGTTCTAAATTCACTAAGAATTCTACAGGCAGTAGCTCTTCTCCTTGGTGAAGATGGCTCAGAGTAAAATGGAGCAGCTTTCTGCTCTGCCTTGACTCTTGGGCACATCACCGTCCTCAGGATGAGATGAAGCAGTAACACACTAACAGGGAAGGTGAAGGACACCACTTCTACAGGTGCTGCTCACACAGCTCAGATGAAGAGCAGATAAGAGAGGCTGATTGCTCAATCCAAGGAATTGTGGCGGCGTCCCTGAGTGCTGAACAATAACACTTCTCACGTTACCTAAAAGGACAGAGCCCCAACAGGCTGCTGGGACAAAGACAGCCAAGCTCGGTACTGAAAGGCACAAGGCACTGGCCATAAGGACTGGTGAGACTAAGCCAGAGCCAGCAGCGCTCTACCCGGCAGGGCTGCATGGACAGGTAGGAGCCTGGCCCCAGCTGCAGCAGCTGTGCCATGGCATTTACTGTGCTGGACAAGCTACCTGGCCACAGCCACTGGAAGGACGAGCCACAGCAGCTGTGTACATGGGCAGAAAAATGGGACATTGAATCTCATGTTTCTGGATAGACATCCTCAGCTCTCTGTGAAGTCTTGCTACCTCTCGCTAACCAAACAGAGGATTTTGACATACCACAAGTATAGGTACAGAATCCTACACCCAGGCACTGGAAACAATCCATACCTGTATTTACTACTTTTAAAAGCTGCTACCTGTCATTTAGTCCCACTTCAGTGTCTATGTCATCCTTTCACCTGGGTGATGGAGTCAACAAGCACAACCTGGAACACAGTTGTTTCTGCAGGGCCTAACAGCTCTGCTCCGGGCCAGGACTGGGGTAGTCACATACTCCCTCCAACCTGATAAATACCGATCTACCAGTACAGGATTGCTACACAGAATATGTCTGCTGGTTCTTCAGTTAAGTGGTTTCAAGAAGACCAAGCAGACAGAACTCTGCTGTTACTCACACAAAGTTATTCTCAGAATAATGGGCCTCACTAATTCTGTTATAATGCCACTTTCTATAGTATTGTTCAATTTAAATTTCTAATCTCATAGCCAGCCAATAATATATGTACATGCAAGACATCAACTGTGTGTTTCATCAACTGTGTATTTATTTTGTCTACCTACACTGGATATACTGTGAGACAGCTCTAAGTGATTTTTATGGAAAAAGGTCTTCATAAAAAGTTGTGTAACATTACTGTGTAAGCACTCTTTGAGACAGTCCCAGACCTGCAGAATTACAATAGGATAACTTTACAGTCTGAACTTTAATCAGACTTCAGTCTTAAGCTCTCATAAAAAACACAAATTAAGATCTACATCAAACTATTCAATTAAAAATTATACTAGTTACATAGCGACAAGTTTATTAGAGGTCTGCACACCACTAATTTAAATGCTGGCTAACCAAATTTTTACACCAACATAACTCCATCAATTAAAGGTGACATTGTAATTTTTTTACTGTTTTTAACACTACTTCTCAGAATAATATTAACAGCAGGTATAAGATATCTTTACACCAATAAGCATACACCAGTAGATCTTAAGACTCCCTCCTACACCATTCCTAAGACTATATCACTGCTACAGAAGAGTACTGCTTTAAGCTGTACAGCTGTAATAGCTAAAGCTGTTCAATGTTTGAATATGGAGAAAGCCTAAAACTACTACTATAAACCTGTTAGCCCTGGTGCATAAGACAAAGTGCAAGAAACCAATGACGACCTTAAATTGAAGGAATATATTTTTCTTTTGTTTAGGCAAACAAAATCAGCAAATGTTATTCCAAACACTGCAGTTTCCCCCTACAAGAAGCAAGGAAGAAAGCCAGGAGATGTGGGAGTCCACAGCAAATCCTCACCTATAAGGACAACAATATTACAGAGAAAATGCAACGCAGACCTTTACAAGACCTTTACTAGGAGGGCCTTTGCAAGGCCTTCCTTTACAACACTTCTATGAATAGAACCAACCAAAACCCTAGAACAATTGTCCAGAAATTCTCCAACATAATCCCAGTTCAAGAAGCATCAACACCCCCAAGTTACCCTGCGAACTGACAGCACTTAATGGGTCCTGAGATGCCTGAAATCCTGAGGAAAAAGTCCGAGCAGCCCCTGGTTCCTGGCAGCCCCCTGCACTCCCTCTCGGTGCTGCTGCTGCAGGCACAGGGCAGGCGCAGGGCACAGACGGCACGGAGCTGCCCACAACGCCGCCCCGGTCTCGCAGAGGTGCCTGAACCCTCACACCAGGTGCCAGCGAGCCCCTCCCCGCCGTGCGGGGCCTGCCGGGGCCCCGCGGGTCGGAGGCCTGGGCGGGATCCCGGCGCCCCCCGCTTAGGCCCCTGCCCGGAGCAGCCCCCGCCGCCCGCCCCGCG
>VZTX01013255.1:509311-616471 GCA_013400915.1 Pardalotus punctatus
GGGGAAAGTCCCCCGCAGCGTCCTGGTAGCTGGTGCGGGGTGGGCTTGGGGCTCGGAGGGGATGCGGCGGGGGCAGGCAGGCGGGGGGGCGGGATCCCGGCCGCTCCTCACCCCGGGCCCCGCTGCTCTGTCGGGAAAACTCCCTGTGTGTTCCTATTTCGTCAATATCAAAAGGCCAAACGCTTTTCGAGCGCCCGGCGTGAGCGCCAGCGCGGCCCCGCCGGGCTCGCACGGTCGTGTGGCCGCCGCTCCCGGGGGCATGAACTGGGAAAGGGCGAGATGGGAAAATCCCCCGGGCTTTCCAGGGTATATTCGCAGAGGAGGCAGAATCGTTTGCTGAGCAGCCACGGAGCCCTGGGGAAAGTGAAGTCTCGGGGCAGCAGCTTTACAGACACCTTCGTACAGGAGGACCTCCACACCTGTAAGATTTCCCTGATTTCTGGGCTCCAGGCTGTGATCCCTTGGGGAGCTGTGGACAGATGTAGCTCTTCCTGCAGTAGCATAGTTGTACTAGCAAAAGGGGCTGCAATGGTTAAATCACGGTTTGTACCACTGTCCCAGACAGTTGTTTTTTCCCAGGAAAGCTTACTCTACCTACTGCAGGCTTTTGGCAGCCGAGGAAGTTTGGGGAAGCAGAATATTTGCTGATAAAACTCACAGTGGTGGCTGACTGCTGTTGCGAAGGACAAAGGTTTGAGATCTGATCTTGTTCTCTCATCTCCCGCTGAGCTTGGAACTATTAAAGTAAGCTTCTATATTTATATGACATGACTAGTGTGATTGTACACACCACAGAGAAATTAAGACTTCGAAAAGCCATTTCTCATCATGGATGTCCGTGGTTTATATGTGTGTTTTTATAGAAAGGAGTGAATTGTTTCTTGCTTACTTTGCTGAAAATCAGAGCAAAGCTTGGATGGGAGTGTGAGGACCTAAATCATATTTGATGAGGGAAATCAGGCCTGTCCTGTGAAGTGTCCAATTCCGATGGTGTTATGAAACAGTAAAATTGAGCTGTCTTGATATTAAGTATATGGGAATACAGCTGAATTCAGCTGTCCTGGGAGACAGTAGTTGCCTGGATCCCTGAATGCTACCAAAAAGCATGTTTTTGAAATTGAGGATGGATGCAAAGTGGCCAGTGAACAGCCATGAACACTGCACACCAGCCCAGTTCATGTAACCATGGCAGGGGAGGCAAAGCCAAACCTGGAAATCTCTTTGATCGAGTTAGCTAATTGCCATCACTGTAACATGCAGTGACAGCCTTCCTGCCATCTGAAGACACAACATAGACCTGGAGAATTATTGCGACACGTAACAATAATCTAGAGATGAGCTGTGCATGCAAGAGATTCCTCAGGACAGAAAGGGGATTTTTTAAGTGGCTTGTTTTTCCCTAATACCTGGGGATCTTGCAGGTTTTCTGTAATTGCAGGGTCTCTTAGTGGGTTTTTTGAGTGTCTGGGGGCACACTGTATTTGTGTTTAGTTTTTTGACTGACTTGTGATTCAGTTTCTGTAACTTACTAAATTGCTCTACATTATGAATTCCCATTGTATAAGGTATGGAAAATCATATTTAACTGCTTCTGAGCAAGGCAGAGAAAAATATGATTCAGTGATATGCAAGGGAAATTAAAAAAAAATTAAATGCAGGTTGCTGCTATTCACAGCATGCATACTACTTCTTGTGGGTTTTTTTCCAATTTAAGATCATTCCTAAGGTGAAATTGTACCTGAGAAAAGGAGTGGCTTCCTGCTGCTATTTAATTCTAGTGTTACTGATTTCAGTGGGAGCTGCAGTGTGGTCTTCTGTATCGGTTTTCAGAGTGCTTCCATGGATATGGCTGAATTGCTGAATCTGAAGTTACCTTACCCGGAGCTCTTGGCCACCATGGTCTGACTAGGCTGAGTTAGCATCTCCAAACATGGCTTACTGCAATAGGCAGGCACACACCTCAGGACACAGCCAGATTGGCCTAATTCCATCCATATCCACACACCTGAGCCTGCCTGCAGATGGAGATGGGCACTTGCATGATGTGTGTGTGCTGTCTGAATCTCACCCTCACCATTTCTGAGCAAAACCAGATGCTTTATAATGCAAGAGGCACCATGAGGCCACCGACAATTGTATTTGTACGTATTCAGGGTAAATTGCCTGAACTGGGCTTGTTACATGTTCTCTTTCGTACAGCTCCCTGCAGGATGGAGCCCCAGGGCAGAGCAGGGATACCCAGCTCTGCTGCCTGTGAACATGACACGTGCACTCAGCGAGACAGATGAGAAGGAAATTTTATTGTGCAATGTGCACGCAGCAGAATCACTGTGACCACGGTAACATGAGGACTTGTTTAATTTATTTTAAGACTGACACACTTGCCTTGTTTTGTTGTGGGAGCCAATGATGTTTTATCTTCTCATTTGAATCCCAGGAGAATGAGGCAGTCATTTATTTTTTTTTTAAATCCAACTGTGTCAAGTGTGTAACTGAATATAACACTGAGCTGGTTTACAGTGACCTGAGCTCTCTTGAGCAGGCAAATAAGTCTCATGTTCGGTCAAAGCAGAATCCATTTAGTGTAATCCCCTTGCTGAGAACTTCCACTTAGAGCACTTTCTGAGGACGAGGCCCAAAGGTTTATGAAGGATAACAATAACCTGGGACAGCTGGGCCTGAACATGTCTTTCTAACCTCCACATCTTCTTGTCAGCTACTTTGTGTTCTAGAAAGTGAAACCACCAAATCATGGTATACTGATGGAATAGCCATAGGGTGATTACAGCTATGGCTCTTTGCCTGCAAACTGTCACCATGTTTAAGAGAGAACAAAGTTCCATGAATTATCCTGCTCAAGAAGATTTAATATCACTCCGTAGGCATCCACAGGTACAGACCCAATGGTCTGCTTCTGTTGTGCTGTTCAGATGATACAATTGGAATGTCTCTAACAGCCCACAATGGTTTTTTTTCTGCACTGAAAGAAGCGCAGAGGAAGTAAACAGTGTGAGTCCTCCAATAGGCGTCTGAGCAATTTAACTTGCAGTGACACAGCACCAGTATCGAGAGATCATTGTTAATAGGGTGCAGGGAAGGGTGTTCACCTATTAAGTTCTTCATCCTTCCTGCATTACACAAGAGGTTAACAAATTACTACACCCGGTCCAAAGCACTGTTAGGAGGTATTTTCCACGTGACAGTATCTGTGGGAGGGAGCAGGACAGCTTTATGTGACAAAGGAAGCAAAGTCTGGTCAGAGAACCTAAGAAAATCTGAAAATTTCTCGTACTCCACCATACCCTGGCAGGCCTGAATAAAGTGAGACTCTCCAGGACACGTAAAAGTCAACAGACTGCAAGGCATCTGTATTTTTTTTAACTAATCAGAAGTACTGAGATACACTAAAATCAAGGCATTTTAAGTAATATGAGTTAAGAAATGAGAGGGCAATAAGAATTGACATAGCTAGTTGGTCTTTATGAGATATGGACATTTTTTAGGTCAGAACTTCTGTAATACAAGATATGTTTGTAACCAGAAGTATTTGAAACTTCCCCAAGCTGTAATTCACACAGTGCCATCACAGCTTCATGATTAAAACCTACACCTTTGAACTGTAAGCAGATTTCCTTTCTCACTACAAAGAATTACAGGTGATTTCAAGAATCTAGAATACTGAGTCACAGTTATTTCCCTATCCATGTGATTTTCTGTATGTGCCATCTGTAATTGTTCAACTTAATAAAAATCAGCCCTCCCAATTCAGAGCACATATTTTGGTATTAGTATACAAAAGAGTAATTTAAGTTACTTATATTGGAGGTAGAGCCTTTTCCCTTGAAGGTAGGCAGGCTGCAGCATACAAAACAAGGGCAGTAACACAACTCTTGCCTCCTGTGCCATCATATATGTTTAGCCTTTTCCACTCCTTGTTGTAACAGCAAACAGATTTTTGGGAACATGTCTACACAACCTGGCCAATAATATTGTTCTAATACCGAACCAGCAAATTGTAGCCTCCATGCACATGCATGGCTGCCCGCATCAATACAATGGGATACACTTCAAGGAAAATGTGCATTAACTACATCTCTGTGGAACAGTGTTGGGTTTAAATGGGTTTATTCTTATATTTTACCTCATTTTACAACTTCATAGAGCAGCAGCTGTGTCTGATGTTTCTGGGATGCTTAGCCCAGGACACTGAACAGGCATGGGGTCTTTGATGGCAGATCCCACCCCAGTATTGGTCACTGAGTGTTCCTCTGTGTGCCAGCACACACTGATGAGTGAGCAGAACAGGACAACCCACAAGAAGATGTCACCTTCCTTTTCAGAGAGGCCAAAGAAGGATGCAGCTCTCAGCAGCAGCCTTTTTCACCAGACACCCTTTGGAGCTTTGCTGTGGCACCAGAACTGTTTATAAGGAAAACAGCCTGTCATGGTTTAACCCCAGTTGGCAGCTAAGTACCACACAGCTGCTCACATGCAGTGGGATGGGGGAACAAAGGAAAATGGGATCTGGCCCTTTATAGATTGATGGCATTAGGATACACTGGGCACAGGTATCTGCTAGAGCCTTACACTGCTGTAGGTCTGATGTGCCAGGCCCTCTGATCCACACAGTCCCAAAAACTTGATTGTCCCTCTCCTCCACAGGGCTGGAGGGAGGGCCCCTCTAGTTCTGGTCGTAGGATTCTCTGTTTCTTGTAAAAATGGTTTTGGATTTTTTTCTGTAAGATTAACTCTTCTGTGTGAGGAGCTGCCCACTGGAGAATGGAGCGGCAATTTTCCTGGAAGAAGCCCCATTTGTGATTGTTTTTTCTTTGTTTCATAACCAGCAATTCTATCATATCATAAGCCAGTGTAATAAAGTACAACAGAATCAACCTTAGCCCAGTCCCTGGAGGTGATAAACAGCACAGAGGGAACTTGGACACCAAGTCATTGCATGACAAACCTGAGAACAAGCACAACAACGCTGAGAACAAACAAATCAACACTGTGACCAGTGACTATTAAATTAATATAATGAATGCTTGTAACCAATCTGTTCTACACACTGGTCAGATCTGTTGTTATCTCCACCCTTTGTGCCCCACATTGGGAACCAAAAAGGTCTGTCATAGTTTAACTCCATCCAGCAATCAGGTACCATGCAACTGCTCATTCACCACTCCCACTTCCTGCTGGGATGGGGAGGAGGATGGGAAAAAAAGGGTAAAACCCATTGGTTGAAGTAAGAACAATTTAATAATTTAAATACAATATAATCAATAAAACTACAACTGTAATGAAAAGAAAGACAACAAAAAGAGAGTAAGAAATAAAACCCAGTAGAGAAGTGATGCATACTACAGTTGCTCAGCCCACCCTGACTGGGGCCCAGAATGTCCCCAGGCAGCAATCAGTGGCTCCCAGCCAACTTCCCCCATGTGTATGCTTGGCACAAAGTTCTGTGGTATGAAATGTCTGTGGCCAGTTTGTGTCAGCTGTCCCAGCCATGCTCCCTCCCATCCCAGCTCCTTGTACACCTGCACACTGGCAGAGCATGGGAAACTGGAAAACTCTTGGCTTTGAATAAGCAGGACTCAGCAACAACTCAAACATTAGTCTGTTACCAACATTATTCTCTCTCTCACTCCAAAACACAGCCCTGTACTACTAGGAAGAAAGTTAACTCCCATCTGAAACCAGGACACAGATTAAAGCTAAAATCCAGCTACCATTATGATTTGAAAACCCAGCAGGACTCCAGATGTGTTTTACTAATTACAGCTATAATAAAAAATATGGCATATTCAACCGGAACATCCATGTTTGTTTTAACATGAATTCACTGTATAATCAACAGGTTATAAGATAACATCAAATGTCTCAAATGTCTCTTTTAGAATCCAGGCTGTCTTCCAAGAAATTCAATCGGTTCACATAAAAATAAATACCAAGGTTTCAATTACCAATTTCTGCAATATTGATTTTTTAATACAGCATTCAGTAGTGTACATTATTTTCCAAATGGAATTCTTATGCAGAAGGCTATGTCCCAGTATTACAGAGGCACTAAGTGATATTTACCTGTGAGGCATTTGTGTGTAAAAATCTATATTTGGAACATAACTGTACAAGAAGTTGAAGTATCTGTTGAGAATATACTTTGAATAAAAGCTGGTAGTTCAGGATTTAATCAATTGCCATTGATTGTTCAGTAAACATATTCTACTCAGAACTGCTGAGCGCTTTACAAACAGAACAGATAATTCCTGACCTGCTCAAAAAGGATTATAAACAGAAATGAATATACCTGTGAGAGTGCACTGATTGATATGTCCTTTGAAACAGGTACAAGTTGATTTAATAAAAGAGTTTTGTGCCCAGATTAACTTTTTTTTCCCCCTATCACTGACTAAATTTTTAAGGTCCTGCCAAAAAACACTTGAATATTCCTGTTTTAATCAGAACGAAGACATGAAGCTAGGATTTTCTGGTAATTAGCTGGTACAATCATTACAACAAAGGATACATTGCACACTGCTCTATTTTTGTAACTCTATGGTATTGATATCTGCTGTATAAATGTTTTTTAAAAAACGTTAGAATTAGTCAACATCTGAAATTACAACTTTCCCAACAAGCATAGAAAACTATTTATAAACCACTGTGTCCACAAATTTTGCAGTGTTTTGATTGCCATCAACCTCATCAAATAGGAGGAAACACAGGCAAATATCTACCAAGTGCCTTGCTGAAGTCACAGCGAGTCAGTGGCTGAAATAAGAACAGAGTCCTGCTCTCCTGCCTTCCACTCCCCACGTCCCAGTCGCTGGTCCAGCATGGACTGAGGCTCCACACCAGAGATCTTCCCTGGGTATAAACCCCAGCAATTGGCAGCGGCTGGAGGGACTGAGATCGCCCCAGGGGGATAACTGAAGTTTATCCAGGGCTCGCATTGTGGTCTGGCACGTTCACACTGCTGGGCAGGACGATCCACACCCGATCCAAGCGGAGCAGTGCTCACAAGGAGTGTTACTCCCGATCCTGTCCCACAGAAGCCCAAGTCTGGAACACCGACATCCCCATTCTTTCCTGTACACCATCAACTGTGCCTGAATTATACATCCTGTGACACAGCCCCCTCCCTTCTGGCAGCAAGAGAAAAATATTACAACTAGGATCAGTTCAGATTCATCGTTCCTGTAACATCTGTGACTGTTGTTTCAGAACTACAGCACTATTTGAAAAGGTACATTTATAATAAATTTGTAGCAGAGATTATCCATTTAGCACAAATGCTTAAAATACTGCATTTAAAAAAATTAAAATTTCTTTCTTTGTCTACCACTAAATGTTTTAGAGGCAACAGTAACAGCTATGTTACTATCCTAGGGCTCTTACCAATTTGCATTTATAACACAAGAATTTATTACAAATAAACTCTAGATTCATTAATATTTTGTGAATTAAAATACTGGTATAGGAACAACCTACCTTTGATAATTCTTTGAGCATCTCCAAGTTCAATTAAATTACACTGCAGTAAAACATTTCAAGTGTGCAAACTGTGACAGTGACTTCTGCAAGAGATTTTTCTTAAATAAACAAAACCATCACTATTTGAAAAATCAATTTCAGTAGAAATCTATAGAGATAAAAACCTAACAGCTAATTTTTAAGAAGTGAGGGAAAATGAACACTGGGGAGATTACTTGTCTCCCTTGGCTCCTAAGGGAGGACATTTTGTCAGCTCCCAGGGAACATGTTTTGCTGCACCGGCTGTGTGCAGCCAAGCTGAGCAGACTGAGCGGGCAGAGAACCTCCTGCTGGGAGTTTTAATGTTTTGGTACAGATTCAGTGCAGTAAAGTAGGTCTAGAAATACAGCAGTGTCACAGAGAGAGAAAAAAAATAAATGCCAAGCTGCCGAGTGTGTTCAGGGCTGAGCTCATGTTTCTATATGGAGATTCAATTCCGGATAAAACAAGACCCTGACCTTACCTGCAGCGAAACCCATCGCGACTGTCTGGATTACTGCCTCCTAAATGTGATCTGCAGATTGTGCTCATCATCATCAGATGATACAGAAACAGCTGCTTAAACCCTCTAATCTAATGCACGAACAGAAGCAACCAAGGAAAGAACAAAATGGAGAAAAATCAAAACAAACATTCAAAGTTACGCTTAATTTTTATTTGACAGAAAATAAAAATCACTGTGGCAATATTATACAAGATGATCACTGGAGTTTGATTATTTACTAGGTGGCCATGGGATTAAAAGGAAAATTGAAGAGTATTAAAATATGCTTTCAATACACAGACCATCCAAAGCCATTGCTTTTTTACCATTTTTTTCTGCATTGCAGACAAGGCTACATAATTACAGAAGCAGATCAGAGAATTCCCCATGATACTGTATATTGATTCAGAAATGAGATTTCAGGTAGGGATCCATTTGCACAGATTTAACTACAGGTTTGGGATCACTGCAACATCTGATTTGTTTCTTTCTGCAGTATCAACCAGATTGTTGAATTAAATTAGCATATCAAAACTTCACATGGCAACAGAACTTCACATTAACTGAAAGGTGAAAAGACTTTCAAAGTTTGCAACAATTAAAACATTTTCTCTTTCCCTTTTCTTGTTTCTCTAAGGTGCTTTTTAAATAAGTTAAAATAAATTTCTGGCAAATCATCAGTATGCTTAGTCTGAGAACTATTTTCTTTGCATATCCAAAGACCTACCAATTTTCCCTTCTGAAACACTGCAGATACAAAAAAATCCATTATTCTTAGTAACATTTCATGTTGTTATAAAGACTTTGGTGTACTTCATTCCAGCTAATAAGAAATATACCAGAACATGAACAATATGGTAACAGTAATGAAGATTTTGAAGTCGGTATTGTGTTTTGGCACACTAAGTATTAAGTAAGTTTATCTTTCTATGTTACTACTTCACACTTAAAGTTCAAATGGTATTTTTGGAAAGCAGTACATTCCAACTTTGATTAGTGTAGCAAATGTATTTGTGAAATGCTTTGTACCAGATATTTTGAGGTATATTAAAATAATTTTTGAAATGCAAATTTTCACAACTCATTGAGGTAAACAGGAAAGAGATGCACCAGAAATGATGGAGAGGGATTCAGGGCAAAAGAACAATCCTGAATTCCTTATTAAGGCAAAAACATAAGCCACAAACAGGAATTTTGCCAGCAAATAAAACAATGGTCTTTCAGATTTCCTTCAAATCCATCCTCTCATATTTAAGGGAAAAAAGGCAGCTGTGAGTAAGTAGGCAGAAGAACCCAACCTGTCTGTACCTTATAGTCCTTAGTAACCGCTCTGATCCTTTCAGAGTTCCACTTCTTCCAGTCTAATGCCTTTCCACAGGCAAACAACCACTGGACAACAATCATATAGGTCCACAAGTTATAAATACAATTACAGTATAGTGATACCCAAATTTCAGTGAAGTCAGCATAATTTACAGTCAAACTATGCAGGAAGAGCAGAGGAAACCAATCCCCCAATACATCATACAAAACGGTTTGCTGAAAATATGAACAAATCTTCTTCTGGGAGAAAATCAGCAAAGTACAAAAAATAAAATGCACCTTCCTTGAATTTTACTTTGACTCTGCCTCTTCATCCATGAATTCAATGAGAGGAGCGTGTCTGCTGGCCTGGGCACCTTCTTGGAAATTCACCTTTTTTATCACTCCTGCCTTGGGAGCCCTTATGGTGTGCTGCACAGAAACACAGCAAGAGTGAACAGCAGACAACTTGGGGGTTTTCCTCCTCTCTCTTTCTCTGTAGCAAATGTTAATATTACTCCTAGGTGCAATTGGAACCGAACACATTTAATTCTTTCCACCGATGTGTTTTCAGTTTAAACCTTCTTCTAAACATTATCCTAGTCCATTTTCAAGTTTTATTTTCTCATGAATATTTGATAAGTATACTGGGGAGAAAAATGCTATATAAGGCTATATTCTGAAGTATGAACAGCAGAATATTATTTTACCTCACTAATACTTTTTGTAGTTGTAATAAATACCAAACAGAAATAATACAGTTTTAATCCAAAATGTTAATCAGAGAGCAGATTTGTTCCCTTAAGAGAAATCTGCAGATTTACTACAGATATTTCTGTTTTCTGGCCAGGAAGGGTCTTTACTGAGCAGATATTTGGCAAAATGCAATGAAATACAAATACAGCTACTAATTACAGTAAAGGAACAGCATGCTTACATACCAACCCCAAACTGGGCTGCCTGTTATTGTACCAGGTTAGTTTTATATTGTAGCTTTGCTTCTTGACAGTTTTCTACAAAGGGTTAGTCTAATATCAAAATATTTAATATCAGATATTAAATCCTCACATCTAAACAGATATTCATTTAAATAATAATGTGCTATTTAAATCTTACATTTTATATTTCAACAGCACTTAAAAAAATAGCTCGGATAATGTCAGTCTGAGATATCAGCTGAAGAGGCACAAACACATTTAGCAGCCAACTGCAAAGAATTTGGAGTATAGGATTTTTAGTGCACACAGTTGTTTTATTCCATGGAATTTGAGCATAGTTTAAAAAAGAACATGATAAGGGAAAGGCAGATTGAAAGGCAGATTTTCTCAACAGCGTTAGTTCTGCTGCCACAAACTGAGGTTTATTTTAAACTAATAGTAAAACCAAACCAGTTCAGGCTACAAAAACTGTAATTTAAGCAATCTGAGCCACAGTCAAGCACTGTGACCAGGTAAAATGGCCAAAATGCCACTCATCTGAATGCTGTGTGGATAATTACACAGAATCTTTAGTGTGCTCCTCATAAAACTTTATGGAAATAATAATAATACAAAGATTATACACAAGAAGGATCTTGTGCATACGTACAAAGTCCCCATTAGCTACATCTCTGCCTGAAGCAGCTGCAGACATCCATGTGCCTGCATCACAACCAGGGAACAAGAAATACACCAAGAGTTTTCTGCTGGAAAAGTCAAACGAGAGGAAGGGACAGAAGGCCTGACAACACCACCCAAATGCATGTTAAAACAGCTGCAGAATACCACGGATTATATAATCATCATTTGTTAGCAAAATAACAGCAAATATAATCCTCTGAAATCTAGTCAGACACAACACTCACTTTACAGCAGATGAAGTGATAGTGACATCTGCAAGCTGCACTCTACACTATACTTCAATAATGCAACCAAAACGAATTAAATTTTGACCAATTTTTATTTTCTCAGTAATTAAAACCTTTATATGTCACTTACCTCCATTTTCAT
Source organism: Pardalotus punctatus (assembly GCA_013400915.1). Taxonomy (NCBI): domain Eukaryota; kingdom Metazoa; phylum Chordata; class Aves; order Passeriformes; family Pardalotidae; genus Pardalotus; species Pardalotus punctatus. The sequence continues at coordinate 520,619 of VZTX01013255.1, forward strand.
AGCTATCATAACCATTAGAGGGTCTCCAATCTGAACCTTATCCCCTGCCTTCACAAACACCTGCAATTCAGGAGAAAATTGGGGGAAAAAAGTCATTTATGTCTGTACCATTCAAAATCATCAGCTGGATCTTGACTAACACAACCCACAGAGTGTGGTTTTGCAAAACAGCCTTGTATCTTCATTTTTGTTGATCTGGGTATCTGAGTTCTCTAGATAGGGAATAGTTCTAGATAAGATCTCTTCAAGGGAAGTCAGAGCCTACAGAAGGAGGTTCAATATCAGCTGACAGGACAACCAAGAAACCATTTACTTATCAAAGAAGAAACACTAGAAGAGATTATGCATATTCTACCCTTTCTGGGCATCAGCAATTCTACTTGGAGAAAAGTTCAGAACCTCTTCCTGGAGCCAGTCCCTAAAGTCTTTAAAACAACATCCAGAAAGAAGATGGCAGAAGCCAACTTGTTTTTCAACAATTACTCTGATTTGGAGTGTTCATTCAGTATGTCAGAGATCCATGTTCCATGTACTCCACCCTTCATGCCTTTTTATTGCCTTTTTATTAGTGGTTGAATCCTTCAACCACTAAACTCTCTTGTTGGAACTTTGTCACTGTACAGAGAATACGTAAGACTTTCTGAGCTAAGGAAAAGGAAAGAAACACACAACTTAACAAAAAAGGCATTTCTGAGTACTTATTTTTTTGTAACTGCATCTCACATGTCACTCTTTTGTTAGATGAAATGAATCAAACAGCCTGTAACACATCAGGAGGCTTTGACTTAGGAAGTAATTAAGGTGAAACAAAAATTAGTTAAGCAGTAGCATAAGTTCAGATCTTCCTGAGCTCTAGAGAAAGAAGTCTGGAAGCCTTAAGTCCTGCGTGGCTGCTGAAAACTCAGAGTAAATAGGGCTTTTTCCAATCAGAAGTCACACAGCACTGAATGTTTTTGGCCCCAATTCTTTCCTGGCATTACAGAAGCACCACTTCTGGCAGAGTGAACTTGGATGTATTGGAGAATTCATTTCCCACCCATGTTGCTATAATTACCTTTTCCACTGTGCCTGTCATGGGTGCCACAGCACCACTTTGCTCTGCCCCTGAACTCATTGCAGACAAGTACTTGGGCACAGGGAGGCCAATCTGAGCACTGCCTTCCTGCAGAAAGAAAATCCAGGACAGGTGAGTTAACAACATGAAATAATAGCAGCAGTAGATGGGCTGACACACAGGGAAAGAACAGATCCAGCCTTAGGCAAACCAGTCAGCTCTGAGGGTGGCAGACCCTGAGGTGAGGGCCCCAGAAGGACTGACTGCCATGGTCACTGCTTTGCCAATGTCTGAGGCCTTGAAAGTCACCCCTGCTGCTGCTCAGGACCAGCAAGGAAGGCACAACACCTGTGACAAAGCAGTTCCACGTGGATCTTTGTAAAACACCATATTTGTACCCTCCCTGTTCATGCATCAACAGTGCAGAAGGTTTTGGAAAATGCATAAAGGCTGTTTGCACAGGGGGCAGGCAGGTTACTGCAACAAGCGACACATGGGCGTCTTCATTGCCGAGCATTGCTTGCCAATGAGAGCTTCACAATTTACAATAAAATTAACTCAGTGCTAAATTTAGTCAAAAATTCTCACCATTATTCAAAGTCCCTTAAGACCTCTCAGAGTTGCTCCCCGAGTCTTTGAGAAACTCTGTTCTCCCCCACATTCTTCCCATGCCCTAAAAGTCCTGTGATTTCTTCTAGATCACTCACCCCAGACACCGCTCTGATAGCCCAGGAAAACTGAGCTTTGCCATTCCAGCACGAGTTATTTTGTCCTCATGACTGGAGCAGCAAAGTTTTTGCTGCATTCTGCTGAAAGTCTTAAGGGGCTCAGAGCTAGAGGCTAATTACTGAAACTAGAAATTTATTTGGATTACATTATTATTGAGTTACTTTAAGACTTTGCAACTTTTTTAACTGCAAATAAAAAAATTACCTGCCTAATAATGGAAATTAGGGTACCTCTTCTTTCAAATGTCATTTGTGTTTATGCAATGCATATAATGCCATGGTAACTCATAATTCCATTTTTGTAGTATTAGCTGAAATTATTCTTTCTCAGACCAGTATTGATTTATTTCTTGTCATATAATAAAAAAAATAACTGAAATTAAAACACCATTTACAAGCACTTTCAAAGAATTGTCAGTTTGAAGTACTTGCTAATGTTCTATGACAAACAAATACCTGACAATTTTAATATTTTGTGCTCCCCCCTCCTAAACCATCATTACCAAATCTGATTCACCAACTGTATTTTACCTAAGAGTAATTAATTTTCTCACTGACCATAAGCAATGAACTTCTAATTAGAACTATAAATCCAACAAGTATCAAAATGTGATAGGTCAAAGTGTGATATTGTGATTCTCTTTCACATTCTATTGCAATTTGTATTTTTTCATTTACATGGATAAAATTCTGAAATTTTAAACTCGTGATAATAAAGAAAGGAACTTTACCGGGAAGAAAAGATAAATGGTGTTGTCCAAAATGACCAATTTGGACCTAGACACTGTTCCGTTTACTGAAGACCTCAAGTAAAGTGAATCACCTTCTTTCAAGATCTCTCCAGAAATCAGGAACGTTTTATCTTGAATCTGAAAGTTAAATGCTTTTTTAAGGACAAGGCCAACCCTTCATGAGCAATAAACCAAAAGATACTATTTGTACCCTCATAACCTGTGATTCTTCATAGACAATTCTGGAATTTTAAAGAAGTATTTTTAAATCTTATGTATCCTTTATTTTTCAGTTAAGAGACTGTTCTGTATCTAATACAAACAGCTCAGCAAATTATCTAATATGTTCACCCAGGATACCTTTTATCTTAAACAAAGAGATACTGTTTCTCAACCAAAAAAACCCCATAATATTCAGTTTAGTGATGCTATTAAAATCCAGTCTTTTTAATTTGTCCTAGCATCTTGAATTTCTTCAAACTGAAAAATCCATGCTATTCAGCTGACATCATATTCCACCATGTTTTCCCAAAGAGAGATGACTTCCTCTGTCTTGGAAGCTTGCAAGGCAAGAACTACAACATATTCAGTAAACCTACAAAGGAGTAGAGCAGTAATGGAAACAGTGTCAATGAGACACCAAAACTGCAAAAGAAAGACCAGTTAGAAAGGTCGTTTATATATGAGTAACCCTTTATCTGCATCAGTGGAAACTGCACTGTACCACAACTGCAGCACACAGAGAGTGTAAGGATAGAAACATAAGTGCATTCCATTTCACTGATATGTTTACTTATAAGTCTGACATCACTGAGCACAGAATCAGAGACTTGCTCGTCTTTCAGGATGGTACAAGTAGAAATAAAATTCAAGTCTTCATTTATATAGTTGCAAATTATTCTCCCACTGAAAACATGCATTGAAAGGATCCTGTTGATCTGGCACTGATCCCTGAGCAGAAAACTGTTCTTGAGCACTGAGTGCCTGCCAGCTCTGCGGCCCAGCCACCTGCTCTGGTTGGTTTGCCTCAGGACAGGTTCTGTAACGCTCCAGAGGCACTGTCCTCCTCATAACTAGCTCCCAGTTTTGTCTTTACATCCCTTATCTCCAGCCTCTCTCCATTTCTGTGTCAACCCCCACTCTTCCTTCTTCCCTAGGAGTCTACGTTCTCCCCAGTTGCACTTCCCTCCACAAACGGCCCCCACATCCCTTCTAGAATTTATTTGTGCTGATATGACTTCTGAGATAAGCCTCAAGTGTAAAAGCACTCAGGCATTACACAGATCATCAATACACTCAAAATAACCCAAGTATTACTGGAGGGATGTGGGTTATCAGCAGAAGTAAAGATTTGAGTCACCCAAGATGTGGTTAGACCCTCGAAAGCACAGTAATTTTTGTCCCTATTTTTCTAGTGCACTCATCTCTATACAGTCTAAGCAGTTCATAAATACTTATTCTCTTAATTCCACTTTTCTGAATATTAAAACAAGAAGCAGAACTACACAGAGACTGCATTCTTGAGTATGAATTCATTCTGGGTGCCAAGTCTGAGAGAAAAAAACATTCAACGACAGGTGATGCAAGAAGGATATTCAACAGGCAGCCAAACACAACCCCCTTAAGCCACAACTGGAAACTGTCAATGTGCACACACAAAATGATCTACATCTAAGGCATCTTGAGCTGTATACTATAGGAGCTCTATAGCATTGGACAAAGAAGCCAATTCTATGGGGTATCATCCAATTATCTAACCAGAAGATTCCTCATCTCATTTGGTAATCACTCTGCAATTTCCATCTTCAAAATAAAATGTTATCTTGCAGATAATGCTCTAGAAAGCTTTTATTTATCCCACAGGAGATCCAGTCTCATGTACAGAATATAGCAGGAGTCCTGTGGAAAAAAAAGTCTTTTTAAATGCAGATTTAAATCTAACTTCCCATGTTTTAGAAAGAAAAATTTAACAAGGAAAATAAAGAATAAGACTTTTAAATACTGAAAATACAAACACTTTTCTTAGCCTTATTTTCAGAATCATTTTAATATCTCTTCCGTGCCAATCCAGCATCTAGCAAAGATAATTTCCGGTCAAAGTAACAGTTTATAGCAATGGCTACAAGCAAACTAAAAATAGAATCCTGTATCTGTAATCACCAAGCAACTTTAGTAACAATTAATACTAAGAGACATCTACAAGAAAAGGACTCTTATCTAATGAAATATCTGAAAAAATTGTACTTGTACCTGCATTTTGTATGACCCATCTTGATTGTAACTTACAGCTACCTCCACAACTGTTCAATAAAACAAAATATGCATTTGTGAGTAGATTTAATTATAGTATCTAGAGAATGATGATATATAAACAATATCAAGTCTTTCTTGATAAAAATGAGACCTACCAACACTAAGAAAGAACAACTCTTTTCAGATTAGCTTACTACACACTGCAGATTTCATACTGAATTCCAGAAAATTTTTCTTTCCAACACCTAAAATTATGCTCTGAAATCTATATTAAGTTATCTGGACAGAAAACAAATTTGTGAGGGGAAGAAGTACTGAGCACTTTGGCACCAAAATGAAGTTTAAAAAAAGTCAATAGCACTCAGGTCTTTTTAAAAACTCAACCTCATTCATTTATATGATGAACATTAGTAGTAATTTAAATTTGGTTTGCATGTCCTCAAGATGTAACAATGTGGATTAATCCTGCAATTCTGTGAATTCTCAGCTTACACTGCATAGAACTCATACTGCTTCTGTTTGCTCTTTCTTAGCCTGAATTTTCAAGCACCAGTTAAAATAACTTTATCCATCAAGTCCCTCCCTTCCCTCCACACACAGTTTTATTAACTTACTGTTTTCCCCATCCAGCAGAGACAGTTTTCTAGTGTAACATATATTTATTCTTCTACCAGTGCTGGATGCAAATGGTGAGAATTTATCTAAAACACAAAATACACAGGTGCATTATTTTCATTCTACTTTGGCAAAACACAATACTTAGAACTTACCCCTTAAAATCACTGTCCTACTGTTACTATCATCATATTTATGTATTTATATTGTACATAAAGTTTGGGGAACCACTGCAGTCACCGAGAGTGACAATCCCTTGGTCTCCAACACTGAATAAACTGAATAAGCTGTGTAACCTACAGAAAACACACCACTAAAGAAGGACTTCAGCTGTTTTCCATGAACACATCCTTGAACAGGACCAGAGCACATGGGAATTCAACTACACCATAGCAGGTTCTGATTAACCTTTAGGTCAAGGTTCCATTAAACCCCACTGCCTCTCCCACTCTGAGCTGTCAATTTTATGTCTGAAGACCTTGGGCCTGCCTGGGAAAAACAGAGGCAGAAGGTCGCTGTTTGTGCTCATCAAGAGCAAAGAGCTCACACCGTCACTGACCATGAATCCCAAGGGTTTTCAGATATTTGCCTGTCTGAATTGCTTTGGGAAGTACTGTAGACATTACAGGGGTGATACATCCCATAATCTGTCCCTTAACAAAAGTTACAATCTGCTCAGTGTGTAAATATCTGGGAGATGCCAGAACGCAGAACCCTGAGCAGGCATACAGTAGGGCAAAGTAAGAACATGCAAATTAAATAATTGTATGTGAGTTCCCAAAATAAAACAAAATAAAACAACGATCCTTACCATCTGACTGATCTCTGAAAGCATCTGTTAGCATTTTCTCTTTCAGTATGAGCCCTAGAGCTGCCTGACACATAACTTCATGTGGAGTTGCCTTTTTGTTTGGAAATAGTTCATCATGGTGTTGAGGAATGAAATTAGTGTGCACATTTCCAGCCTCAAACTGTGGGTGTCCTGACAGGCTCAGTAAGAAATCAATATTAGTGCTTAATCCTACAATCTGTAAAGAAACAGAAGCATATTGCCAAATTGAGTTATGAAAGTGCAGCTTTCCACTCAACTTAAGCACAGATAAAAGATTAATATTTTTTCACATAGCACCATTGAAACAAAGTTTATCAATAAAATGTAATTCATTCAACTTGTCTGTTTTGTTATCAATTAAACCATTGACTGTAAAAGGACAAAAAACCAAACCAAAACAAAAACCCAAAACCCAAGAGCTGCTTTCTCAAAAGCACTCTGTTTTCTAAATGCTGCCTTTGTCTACTGTGAAGTTGAGGAAAGTTTCCCAGCAGTAGTAAATAACAGCAGGCAATTTCAGAAAAAAACCTACTCTTTTGGAGAATCATGCTCTGAGTATTTAAAGGAACATTTCTAACTTGACAAGTGCTTCTTATTAAATATGATTTACAATAGTTTCAGTATCCCATATTTGATCTTCTAATAGTAACAAGTGGGAAAAGGGACTATTAAATTTACTATATACTATCCATTTCCTTTATTGCAAAATACCAAACGAAACAACATCATTATTTCAGAGAAATCAGTGAAACTGGTAACTATGTTATGCTGTCAACATTTACTGACAGAACTGCTAAGAAAATTCTAGAAAAAAACAAGAGAATCCTTTTTTCTCTTTCCCTTGCAGTAAATTCCATTTTTAGATAAAACATTAAGGGGCCCAACATTTTCAGTACATCAATCACATTCACATTGTTGACTTAAAAGTGTAAATTAATTCTGCACAAGTAATATTCAGTCTCACCTCAAGCCAAACCTTCTGAATTCCACTTTTGAAAACAGATATAATACCTGTAGTTTTCATAGGGGAAAAATGGAATGTTTCTTAAAAAGGACTGACAGCATATTTCTTTACCACATGTATTGTCTAAAAACTTAGTTCATTTTATAAATCAAAAATTACAAGCAAACATTGACACAAATTCCACCTAAGAAACCCTTTAAATCTGAGAAAGCTCACACTCCAATTGAAAAGTTTGGTTAGCCTTACTCTTCTACAAAGTCCCAGGTGCATCCTCCAGCTGAAGATATCACAAACTTAAAAATCTATGCGTAAAACTGAACTTCACACTTATTTCTCACTCCACCAATGAAAACAGTTTGCAAATTAGGAAGAAATACAACTTCTGCAAACAGCTAATGAATTTGAAATGGTAGTGGCAATGCAGGCTCCCTCTTAGAAACCACTTTTGTTTTACCACAGTATTTTATGCATATTTTAATAGCTCAAGCTGTGCAATCACACTGGGTTCCTCCCACTTACATTGTACTGGTGCAAACTGTAGCGCAGCTTTCTGAGAGCTGCCTGCCGGTCCTCAGCCCAAACCACCAGCTTTGCAATCATGGGGTCATAATGCACAGAAACCTCATCACCTAAAACAAAATAAAAAGAAAATAAAAATCCTGTAATAGGAAACCGAATCTTTATGTCAGTTGCTAATGCAAAGTACTGGACACCACATGGCATCCAACTTGGGCACAATTCATGACCATATTTCTCTCAAGATTAAAGTTGGAGGACATGATGTGATCTGGCATTTCAAGCTCAAGCACAACTTCAGCACAGCACACAACTTCAGCACACTTTTTATAAATTTTGTAGAGGTTACATTACTCAAATTGAAAGTTCTTTATTGTAATCAGAATGCAAGATTGCCAAATAGTGAGGAGATTATCATCACCATGAGCCAATGAACATTAATTGGGGTACAGGTAAGGAAGAGGTAAATAAAATAGTCAGCGATTGACCAAAAATACATGGAAAATCACAAGAAAGAATAATTCTGTAGAGATTTGCCTTTATAACAACACTCTTAGACAAACTTATTTAGGCCAAAGAGGGAAACGCTTACAAAGAAAAGTTCTTGATGTTAATTATTTCTTCTTGCATCACTGCCTTCAGTTTTACCTTGCCTGACTCCGGTCTCTATCCTGGTGAAATGATCTGCTGGGGGGGTTGATAAGTGCACCAATGGCCCAGCTCCTGGCATAAAGTTATTATTAGGGTCTTCAGCATATATTCTAGCTTCAAATGCATGGCCCTGGAGCAGGATCTCTTCCTGCATTAGAGGAATCTTCTCTCCTGCTGCAACCTGAAAACAGCAGGTTTTTTTGTTTAATGCAGGATCAATATTCTGAAGTGCTGATGTATGAAATATTTAATATCTTTCTTCTGAACATGAACAACTGGAAAGCACATGGAAAAAAAAGCACAAGAAGAAAAGTGCCAAGACCACTGAACCTTTCTACCTTCTCTCTCTTCCTTCCAATGTTATTTGATCCCTGTTCTCACTCAGCATTCAATGCTCAATTTCCATTCCCAGATTAGGAAGACAAATGTTCCTTCTTTTTGCATCAGCACTTGCCGTTTAAATTTTCTTTCTGATTACACTAAATACTACCCCACCCTTAAGCTCACACTACTTAAGCTGCTGTCCTCACTTTTGGATTTATCCAACCAGAATTGGTTTTTTTTCAAGTTCCCTAAAATCCAAAACTTCCTGTGACCATCCGAATGTGTGAGTAATCTCTGCAAATTGGGTGTGTGAGAAAATCCCCTGCCCCAGTCCACCCCACTGTACATTTATTTCAGAATGTGGCTATACTGGTATAACACCAGACATGTTTTTGTGAAGATTTTTTCCTCCTATGGCCTGATCCAAGAATTATTTTTGGGCCACAGATACATTTGAATTAGTTTTAAAAACTTCCAGCATAGCAAGGGAAAGATCAGGACACTACTCCCTTCCACTTCCCACATTATCTGTAATGTCTCTAAATACACTTTAAAAAAGTGTTTTCTCTCTACACAGCTGGAAGAATTCCGGTTGAAATTCAGAGCCCCTACAAAATGCTCTGCATCCAGTACAGCAATGTGAGATGTTCCTGTGGAGCAAAGGAAACTCTATCCTGTCAGCTAAGCAGGAGATGAGGATCTGGAAACCCATCTGGCCCCTCACAGGCAGTGGCACAGAGCACCCAGGGGGAACTCCACAGGTAAAATGAAGTTAACACTCACCCTAAGTTGCCATTCCACCAAGTCTGTTCCAGTGATCATCTCTGTAACTGGGTGTTCTACTTGCAGCCTGGTATTCATCTCCATGAAGTAAAAATTATGTTGGGAGTCCATAATAAACTCAACCGTTCCTGAGGTATTTAATGAAAGGACACTTCACCAAAGAGCATCTTAGAGATCCATTTATGGAAAAGACACCTAAGACACTTAACTCAATTATGGAAAGGTAAGACAATTATTCCTAAATCAGATGAACTGAATTTCATTAAATTCTATACAAATTATCTAAAAGGGGCACAAAACTGAGGTCTGGAAACAGAAGAGTTGTTTCCTTGTACATTTACATACCCTGTGTTGTTTAGTAGCCATTCTCTACAGTAAGAGCTGCATTTCATTAGCACTTTAAAAAGTGCATCAAGACTGTTCAAAAGTATTCTGAATATTCATAGGGTATGTAATTTTTTTCTTAATAAATATCCAAAGAAAGCAGTGAGTAAACAAAGTAACAAATAATTACAGGAGGTTATTTTTCATCTGGGAAATGGTGGGGACTTTACAGTGAGTTGTGTTTTTCTTTTAAAGGCTTTACTGTTTGCATATAAAGTATTATCTTCTAAAATGCTAAAAGAGAAATTATTTTCCCCTTGCTCTGCTCAAACTTACTAATTCATAATGCTCACTTTCCAACAATAGCTGAGTTGATCAAATAATCTGCTCTGAAATTTTTTCTTTCTATCCTTCTCCTGCCACTGATCTTGAGCTCAGGTATGCTAATTTCAATCTGTAATTACATCAGAATTAACTAATGATTACTTGCTTAAACCTCAAAAAAAATTGGGGATGTGTGTCACACAACAATGAGATGCCATTTGCTTGAGACTTAAAGTCTCATTAAGTTAAAAGCTGCAACTCCCCAGACTTACCTGCTCCCACGTAATTCACTGCTTTAGCTGCTTTGACAGCAGCTTCTCCAAGTCGCCTTCGAACCTCTGGACTAATTCCTGGCTGTAAATAATAATAATGAAAAGATGACAAGCTATTGTTATGTTTGCTGATATAAAACTTGGTATGCATGAGTATTTTACAGTATTTAAAAACTGCAGTGAAACCCTTATCTATGTTATACTTGAAATCTACGTAGTATTTCCTTGAGAATCATCTTCCTAAAGAACATAGTTTTTTTTCAATTAGAACATGTTCTGGAGCAAAACTAAAACAGGTCTGAGAATTACAAATGAATTATTACCTGCTACATGCATCCAATGGGGGATAGCAATTACTTTCAAAACATGTCAGTTCATAAAAAGTATTATTAACAACTTTCTGCTCACCCCTGGTGCCTCTTCAATGATTTTCTGATGCCTCCTTTGCACACTGCAGTCTCTTTCAAACAAATACACTGCATTGCCATGCTGATCACCAAATACTTGGACTTCAACATGCCTGTTCCATCAAAACAAATGTTTTAATCTATTTCAATAAAGCCCCAAACAGACTCTACACCTGTACACTTCAATAGGATTTCTTATAGGTTTAAGGTCTGCCCTCAAATAAATGTCACAAGAGTATCAAACAGACCTCTGTGAGAAGTTCTTTATAGAAAACAAATCAGTTTAGTTTCACAGGCCAGGCAGAAGCTAAAGATTCTCAGTTCTGTTTGAAATATCAAAATAGAGGAAGATTAAAGAATTGGTTTAGGACACCTGAGGGCAGCAGAAACACCATCAGTTTGACTCAGGTCTATAGTTTAAACATTATAGAGTGGTTTTTTTTCTAAATGTAAATCAGTTTTAGAAAGCTCACTCACTGCCATGTCTCCCAAGCAGCAGTATTTTTAATTCCTGTCATTCAAAACAAAGCCACTACAAAAAACTCAATACATTATAAACAATTCTGACCAAATTAAAAACTTCCATAATGCAAATCAAACATACAAGACAAACTTTCATCCTACTATGAAACTAGTTATGTTTAACGGTAGAATAAACTGTGTTTATATTGAAATATCTATTCCTTACCTTGGATTATCTACAAATTTCTCAATCAGCATTGCATCATCATTGAAAGACTTCTTTGCTTCTCTCCTTGCTGATTCTAGTTGGTCCGGAAACTCGTTTTCTGAATGAGCAATTCTCATGCCCTAAAATACAGGAAAAACTTATCTAAATGTCTAAAAACACAGAACACAATTAAAATCCTTGTTACACACAAACAGTGAGAAATGAGCTTAAAAATAACACTTCTTCCTCCTTTCACTGACTTCAGCAAAATTGTGTATCAGCTTCCAGTAAGATAATCCTACTAAGTCCCACTGGAAGTGCATAAGAAGTGTAAAAAATAGATACTATCATTCCATTGATACATGTGAGCACAAAATTCAATTTTGTTCTGAAATATAATAGGAATTTTCCAAGGTTGGCAGGGAAAAACTTATTAAATACAGAACAAATGTAGCTATTTTGGAAATAACTAGAATTCTCTATATTTAATTTTTATAGACATTTATTTCACAGCAAAATCAGATTTAGACTGGGAGTTCACCACTCATTAAAAAGTGCCTAGACACAAAATACTTACATGGTATTTCTAATCACTTCTCATGCCACACTTAAAACTGTTAGCAAAAGAAGTCACAGAAGCTATCACAGATTAGCAATTTAAAGTCATCTAATTTCACACTAATCCACAGCACAACTTTTCTGCTTATGTGAATTACTGGAGATCCATTGAAATAAACAAACTCTCCCAGGTTATTCCAGCTACTTATCTTCTGCACATCAAAGGGAAATGAGATTTCATAGTGCTGGATCAGACATGAATAATACATTTTAACAAAAGGTACTTCTCCAGTTTTTGTTTTCAGATTTCTTTTAGAATATCAAGTTACAGACCCTGAGACATGCCAACTTTACAGCATGTGATGAACAAATTACTTCCTTACCTTCCCTCCACCCCCACGGACAGCTTTAATCATTACTGGGTACCCAATTCTCCTGGCATGATCCTTTAGACACTCATCGGACTGATCTTCTCCATGATAACCTTCAACAACAGGAACGCCAGCAGCAGACATTATAGCTTTGGAAGTGCTTTGACAGAACAGTTGTATATTTAGAATGATAGTAATGTTTTTTTCTTTAAGCTCCCAACCTGTATAACATTCCCAATGTTAATTCTCTTCATGAAAATAGCTTCACAGTAGACCTCAACAGGACTACTTGCACGGGTGGGTTACAGAGGATTGGACTGTAATTCAGCACGTGCTCCAAACAGGGATTTTTATTTCTCCAAGCCCTCCACATGGAAGCAGGATTACATTTCAGTTTTACTTTCTTTCCACATTATAGAGGCCAAAATCTACTGTTTTCAGACTAAAACACTGCATCCTGTCAATGCTACATTTAAAGTTGTACAAGGGCAAAACTCTTTTCATTACACAGGCTGCATTCACACCACACATAAAACACTCAAGCAACAACTCTAACCTCCAAAATGCATGCAAAGCTTGTTAAATTACTGAGGCAATTTACTCTCACATTATGAGGTAATAAAAAAATTCATTCTCTCTAACTATTATTACACAGTTCCTGTGTCACTATTAACTTCATTTCCATATTCTTGATTTATACTTTACACCTTCAAAGCATTTCTTTGATCTAATTAACTAAGAACAAGATCCTCTGTGATGAACTAAACTTGTCACCCCATTTTATGTGAGCCACAATAACCCTGATGACTTTGTGTTTCTTTTCCACTGCTCTTTTCACCAATATACAAGATATCCAAACTGACTGCTGAACCCTTACCTGTATTACACTGCAATGCCTCAATTCTGGAAAAGTAGAATCATTACTTATTTAATTACTAAAATCCCAATAACTGAACAATCTTGACCATTTATATCTCTATAGGAATCTACAAACCTGGAGTTTATTCCTTTGAAGAAAACTACAAAAATACAACCAAAATCGACAGAATGAAACAATTACAGAGTAAGTGGTTATTTGTTAACAAAATCAGCTTTGCCAAGCTGTAAATTGCACAACTAAGTACCGAATTAGAAATAGATACCTCTTAATACCCATATCTCTGATAGCAGATGAAGGTGGACCTATGAAGATGATTCCCTGTTGCTTGCACAGCTCTGCAAACTCTGTGTTTTCCGAGAGGAAACCATAACCTGGATGAATGGCCTAAAATAGAATAATATGACCAGCCTATTTTTATATCAGTTTAGCTTAGAAAACTCAGAAAATACAGTAGAGCATTAAGGAAAAGCAAGATGAGCAAAAATAAAGAACTAAAGACATGGATGCAACAGACAATTTAAGGTCTCATCTACTTACCTGTGCTGCTGAGACCTTGGCCACCTGCAATATTTTCTCCATGGCCAAGTAACTCTGCTGTGAGGGTGGTGGACCAATGCAATACGCTTCATCTGCCTGTTTTACAAAAAATACATACAACAGAGACTGTTTATTAGCAAATTTGACTGAGTTTCTGAGCTAATTACATAATTTATCAAACTGCAGTTTAAATCACTGCCTTTCCTCATGGAGAGGATCAACTGGGTGAAACAAATTCTGACTTTCCTCCCAAAATCAGAGTCCATTCTCTAACCCTGGCTGTCCAGAGTTAGAATGCCAAACTTGAACACACTTCTTTAAAGCTGTCAGGTGTTGAGACAGACACCAGGCAAACCTTTTGTCCATTCAAGGAAAACTCGGCAGTACCTTTACAGAAGAGAAAATCAACTGCATCAGCACCCAAATCTGCTTTCACATGGAACTTATCAATGACAAACACTGTTGTGAATGAACATCAGTCACAAGTTTAATGAATATACTTCACCATTGCTACATGCATGGAATTCCTGTCTGCTTCACTATAAACTGCCACAGACTTCACCCCCATTTTCTTGGCTGTTCGCATCACCCTGCAGGCGATTTCTCCTCGGTTTGCAATAAGGATCTTCCCTATGCTGTGACCTCCTGTTTGAAAGGGTGAAGCACAGTAAGAAATCAATCCACAAAAACATTCCCAGAAACAAAGCAATTTTTAAATTCAGATTTCTTTTACATTATTGATAAAGTTTATGCATTTCTTCCAATAATGAAAACACACATGCTTCACCCAAAAGCATTCCCACGCTACGCTTGGGATTTTTTTCTTAGAGTCCTTACGCAGAAGTACGTTTAAGCCTTTTTTTTTCCCCTTTTTAGAATCCAAGAAATATATTCTAACCCTAAAAAAAATAAATCATTTCAACATAAAAGTTGATGCTTATATTTGTGCTTTCTGGACTAACTAGGAAACAATCCAACCCAGGCTGTGTCCCTCACAACAGAAGCGATCCAGTATTTTTGAAGAGCATGGTTCCCCCTTGATACACAGTCACAAGGAGAAAACACAGTATCAAGTTTTTGTGGTTTTGGGTTTTTTAAGCACTGAGTTACAAGCTACGACAGTCTCATGACAGCAGCCACAACCTGATAGCAGTATAAGGCCAGCACTGCCAGAGTCTTCCCAGTCAGAACTAAATAGATTAAAACTAAACAATAAAATTAAAAAAGATCTCTGAATTCTCAAACATAACTTTTTAGATACCATGACAAGTGAGTTTAAATCCTTGTTAAGTTTAATCTTGCTAACACCTTTACCCTCCCTCATGTATTCCGTTATGCCTATAAAACAATTCTCACAGACTTCGCAACATTTGTATCAGAAAAGGGCTCAGAGCAAAACATCACAAAACTAGTTTTCATTAAGTTACATATACCTAAATATGACAGATAAAATTACACAAAATGTTGTTTAAACATTAGAGATTATTTCTGTTAGGTTACTGCTCTCAAAAACTGTGAAGATAGTGAATATTCAAAAATGCTGCAGTCTTTCAGTAACTAGTAGTCTAAAACTGGCTGCAAAACCACCCACATTACACAGCAATTTAAGCCAGTACCTAAGAAGTTAAATTTCATACCTATCGTTGAGGCCCATTTCACAAATATTCGTACTTGGCTCCACTGCCTGTGCAATTATAAACAGACAGAAGTGTTACAGTGCGTATGAAGAAGTGGCAACTGAGATATTTTCAGGTGAGAGAAGGACAGCACTGAAACAGCACTGAAAATTCTGATACATCTATTTACACAGAACACATTCAGGCACAACAAGGAAAATTGCTCAAACTTCACGAGACTTCTCCTTAAGTACTTGCATTTGGACACAGTAAAAATTATCCCCTTGCTTTTTTAGCATCATTCAAAGAGAAATAATCAAGGGATTTTTTTAAACAAGCAAAAAAACTCTTTTTGGTNATTTTTTGGCATCAAAGAGATATAATCAAGGGATTTTTTAAACAAGCAAAAAAACTCTTTTTGGTGGACAGAACAGCCAACAACTTGCCTTTATTACAGAGAGGCAAATACTTGTTAAGTATTTAGGAAAGAAGACTTGAACAATCACCAATGGAAAAGCTTAAAAAGGCAACAGGAGCTGCTTCTGTAGAGCAAAGGTGCAAGACAAAATAATGTGAAAGGGCAAGAAAGAGCTAGGGAGACTTTCAGAAATGGAAAGTTAACTTCAAATGATTCATGCTAACTAAATGAGATAGCAGAGGTGAAGTGGCTGGATACAACTGTGAAAGCAAACACCTGGAACTGTTTTAATTAGGATGTAAATCAATGTCGGGATTTTGGATCAAGTCCAGCGTTCTTTAAGCGTTATCGGACAAAAAGGCACGAGACGGCCTCGGCACCACACAACTACAGCTCGGTTACACGAACGGGAGGAGGAACCGTGCATGTCCTAAACAATGAATACACAGCTGTCATGGTCACCCGCTCCCCCGGGGCCGGGGCAGCTTCAGGGGTCCCGCGGCGGCTGCTACGATTCCCTAAAGCCCGGGAGGGTTTATTTGCTCTTCCTTCCCACAGAACAGCCCGGCCTTCCCGTGTCCCCCCTCAGAGCCCCCTCCCTCCTGCCCGGGCTCCGGCTCGCTGCGGGCAGCGCCCCCCGGCTCNGGAGCGCGGGCGGGAGCGGGGAAGCCTCGGGGGCGGGAGAGGGCGGAGGGAGCGCGTCACGGGCAGGGCCCGCTGCGGGCGAGCCGCGGACGGGGCTGTCGGGAGCGAGGCCGGGCGGCGCCGGGAAACGGCGCTGAGAGGGCAGAGAGAATAAATTTCATTTAAATAGGAAACGATGCGCGCCGCCGCAGGGCTGCCGGCCCTGTGGATAGATGGGCTCAGCTGAGCGTGTTCCTTCAGGAATGACATCCGGGGTTGTACTAGCGCAGCGCCGCACACACGTGAGGGCTGTTGGGAAGGCAGCCTCGGATAACACCGCATCCCTGTGCCCAGGCCCAGGTCCCTGCATCAGAACCGCCCCGTGCCGATGGAGGAGGTCACAGCGGTGGGATCAGAAAGCCGTCAGGATCAGTCCCGCTCCCTCAGGCTTTGGAGCTTTGCAGGTCATAGAGCCACTGAAGGTTGGGGTTGGAAGGGTAAGATCATCTCCTTCCAAACCCGTGCCATGGACGTGCCTTCCACTAGCCCAGGATGCTGACAACCCCGTCCAGCCTGGCCTTGAACACTTCCAGGGATGGGGCATCCACAGCTGCTCTGGGCAATCTCTGCCAGGGCCTCCCCCCTCACAGGGAAGAATTTCTTCCCAATATCTGTCAGTTTAAGGCCTAGCCCACCCAGGTGTGGGGTCTTGCAAAACCTGTCCAGCCCCAGCACAGTCAAGATACGTGTTTCCGGTTGTTGTTTACAAATAGCAAAGCAGCTGTGCTTTTTCACAACAGAAATACACAAGTTATCAGTTGCAGTGATGGCAGTATTTAATGACTTACGTGTTCTCCATACTCTGAAGCGTTAAGTTTCTCATATAGAGAGCATTTTTGGTATGCAGGCAATCTCTGTGCTATTTTTACTTTGCCGTGGTGACCCCTCCCACCAGGGACTGGGTGGTTCAGGCAGGTTAAAAAGGCACCGGATCCTCTTGGGGAAACCGTACAGTCCCTAGGGTCTGACTGCAAGAGGGATCAGCACCTCCTCTAAGGATGAGAATTTAAAAATTAAATTATTAAGTGAAACTTCTGCTTCTCCTTAATTCATTCACTCCAATCTTCTTCCATATAGTGTGCTGACAGCGTGGATCCTATTTTTGCCTTTTGGAATCCAGATTTTTAAAATTTCATGTTTAATTTGTCTCTAAACACAAGATGGCAGCATTTTATGTAGTTTAGCTGTTGGACATTGAGGAGAGCTACAGATATTTTACAATACTAAATAAATCAAAGGTGGTGGGGGAGTTGATGCTTTTATGAGTAGAATTAATGGAAGTGGCAAACTCATATTGCAAATCTGCGCTTGGTGAAGGCATCCTGCCAGCAGGGCTTTTAGGGCTTGCAAAGTCAAGTGGGATCACCAGATTGAACATACAGATGTTTGAAAGTATGGCATAATAAAGCTTAAATGCAGAAATTATTGTCTCACTGACACCAGTAATATGTTTGATGTGCACATCCACAGATAGAAGCACGCTGACGAATCTACTGATGTAGGGGATAGGTTGGGTGGGCAACATACTTTTTTAATTTTGTTGTGGAAGCTGGGTATATTTTGAAAGCCGCTTTGATGAATAATTTGAGTAGTTTTCTCATTATCTTTTCCATGAGCAGATTGTGAAAAACATAATTTGAAATCTGAATTAATTTTCCTTGAGCAGATGACACGTCATTCCATGGTAAAATGAGGTTAAATATTGTCTGGACTCACAATTAATAATCTTCAAACATTTTCGTTATATAGGAAAGTCCCAGTAAAACTGAGGTTCAAAACCAAGACCTGTCTCTAATAAACACCGATATCCTGGCTCAGATTGAACACCTTCCTTTTTCCCAACAGCCATTTGTTTTGTTTCTGCATGCTGGAAATGCAACCTACTTCTTTCTAAAATTGTGAAGAAAAAGCTAAGTAAGAAACAGAGTCAATTAATTTATAATTTAATAAAGTACTTGGGATCTACCATTCCATAGGCAATAAGACTTACAAAGAAAGATAAATGTACGTTTTGTGACATTTTGTGACTAGCTGGGAAAGCTCAGTGGTGTTATGTTGCTGTGGCTGATAAACTTCAGACCCACAGACCCCTGCCTTGTTGGCATGCAATGGCCACAGCCCTGGACGTGAGGGAAGTGTAGTCTCCAAGGGTCTTGTCACCTTAGTCACAAAGGGTTAAATCCGTAGAAACCTTTCCTTCCTCACTCTTGTTATTTTGCTCAAATTGATGCTTAAAAAATACACCTTTTTTCTTCTAAACACTCTGATTCAATGAATTCCAAACCTTTGTGCCTCTGGGACAGTCCAGGGTGTGACTCATGGCAGGGACTTTTTGCCTGTAAGTAAAAATGGCTGACTCTTCCTCCATCTGCCGCTAAACCTTGTCAAGAAAGAGAAAATTTTGAGACATCAGCAGCCTTTGAGGGTCTACTTGACACACACAAGTGTGTATTTACCAGCCCAGTTTCTAAAACACGAACAAGTAAGGAACCTTGCCCACTAAAGAGGTACAAACCTGCCACCAAATTTAACATTTTACCAGGCCAAGCAAGCACCAAAGGGCAGAGCAAACGGCCCCTGCTCTCCAGGTAGCCCAGATTTTCTTCTGAAGGACAAATCAAGGGTCTTGAAAAGTTTTCACCTTGTGACATTAAATTATCCATCATGTAGGAATGTGCACTGACACGGGAAATGAAGCATAATTCTGGTATTTTACCCCTGAGGGAAGTGATGGCCCCTCTGCTGCCCTCACTGGCACTTCTCCAACAGCCAAGTTCCTCAGTCAGATGCTGGCGGCAAGAGATTGGTTTTTCTCCGTCTTTATCACATCTTCTCCTTTCCTGCAGTCCTTCTAACAACCTTTGCTTCATGAAGAGCACGAGAAGTGAGACTCACTCAGCCATTTCAGAGGTAAAATCATTGCACAGCAATGCACACCAATGATTAAATACAGCCTTTATTATAGAAGCACCAATTATCGAAAAATAAAGAGCATATCTTACTTCTCATAGCAAGTTATTTTTAGCAGCCATACATTATAGCAAGCTAGAAGTCATCAGCCAAACCATATTCAGACACCCAATATGCCAATCTACATCTCTCTTCCTCTTTCTACTGAGCTAACAGCTGTTTCTTAATTTGGGCTTGTCCATGAGAGAATAAGAAAGACTGGAAGAAATTAAACCTTGCTTTATAAACTCTTCGGTGACCTGTCTAAGTGACCCATGATGCTCCTGGGATGCCCTCGTTCTGCCTTGGGTGTGTGAGAGACCACAGGGGATGGTCTGGCATGGGAGCTGCAGCAGAGCACCAGGGAGCACAGGGATGTAGGGATGTGGGGATGTGCAGATGTGCTCACCTCCTAATCCCTCTGATGGCTCCACTGCCTCCAGACCAGCACATGCTTGCACAGAAGATAAGCTTTGCCTCCCTGGCTGGTGCATCACATCAGCAATGCATCACACCATCAGTACCTTCTGCTTCAGGGCTGGGTTGATCTGCAGCTGGGGGAAGAAGTGAGTTGGGGCTGCTGAGTCACCCGGGGACCCAGCTGCAGCCTTGTCCCCTCCCACAGCAGACAAAACTGCCCGGCTGCCCACGGCCTTACTGCCCACCCAGTGTGCAAGCAGTTTACCAAATATCCTCTTTTTGTATGGTGCTCTTTTAGGGACTTTTTGATCAAGACATTTCCTCAGGCAAGAAGTTTAAAAGAGCAACTCTGGCAACACCAATACTAATTACCCTGTAGAGTCTTTCTAATGAGAGGAAGACCTCAAAGCCACTCCTTTAGATAAAAAAAACACCAGCTAAATACATTCCTAAATTCTGGCAGAAAATACAGGCATCAGCTTTAAAAGCTGTACATGGCAGCTCAGGGAGCAGCTGGGCTGTCTGATTCTAATTCAGCATTAAAATTGGAGAGGCAACACTCCCTGCTCTGCTGCTGTGCTGACACACATCTCTGCTGCAGACTGGTTGGGTTTTGGGATCCAGGATGGAGGTGACAGGATGCAGGCTGGGCCAGAGGTGCGAGAAAGGTTGCACGGAGAGGCTGGGATCTCCTGATGCAGTAAGGAGCTCTCCCATGGATACTCTGCTGCTGTAAAGCACTAACTCCATTGATTAATTTTGCTGCATGTTGGCAGCATTTCCTGGGAGCATCCAATTGTTTCTTTAGTTTGTACCACGTGCACTTCACTGGTGCCAGTTAGAGCAAGCCCAGAGTATCATCCACGTACAAAGGGCAGGGTGCAGCTTCCTAAACACAGCGAACAAATCATAGCAAGAAAAAGCATAAGAACAAATCAGGTAATTCTGAATCCAAACATAGGTCAATACGAACAGGTTGATTTGCTGTAGAAAGAAGAAAACTGGGGGGAAATCTTGCATCACTGGTAAAAATGCCAGTAGATATCACAATATTAAAAATAGAATTAGCAGTCATTAAGAAAATTTTCTTTCCTCATGGTGATATTAAACTTTTTCAAAAGACTGAATATTAATGTAAAGCAGTTTTTCAGAACAGAACAAGCAAATGTTATATCCATGTCAGTAGAAGCAACACAGATCATGCAACCCAACAATCCAAAGAACACGTGAAATGGGACTCAGCTTTGAGTGGAAAATATGTCTGTTGACCACTGGGCAAAACAGCTCAGGGTCAGACCACATGCTGAGTTTTTTGGGCAAAGCTGGTTATTAAAATGTCCATGCGTAACAGTCTGGGACAGTTATATCCCTACTGCAGGCACAGGCTCATTTTCAAATGGAAGCTCTTCACACATTTACCTTTCCTCCCACACATCTTGTATTTTTTAAAAAGTGAATGCTTTAATTCAGTATAAAAACCTACTTTCTAAACAACAGTTTCATAGTATTAAGTAACCCTGAGAACCAGAGGAATCTTATTAAGCCCAAGGTCTGAATCCAGTGGCTGCTTGTCTGCTAAGGGGGGAAGGGGGAAGGGAAAATGAGCTCAATAAATCTCACTAAGCATTATGAACAGTGCTGGAGCCCTTTACAAAACATTAATTGAAATACTTACATTTAAATTTGAGTATTCAACTGAATGCAGTTCAAATACTGTATCTGTATTCAAGGCTTGAAAGTTTGGTATCCCTTTCTTGTGCTATTTTACCTCATAAATATATTCAGCTGTCCCTGTGCTCACAGCTGGTTCTTTGTTCTGATGTTTCTCCAAGTGTCGAAGTGCTTCAAAATTGTCTTTATCTCTTATTTCTTAGTTCATTCAGACTCAAAGGGAACATTTCTGAAGAATGTTAATTACTTCCACAGCTACATATTATATTGGTTATGGACCAGTATGACCATGTTTCCTGCTTCACACAGACCAGCACCTCTTAGTAATTCATGAAATAGAAGGATTCTTTTCTTTCTTAATTTAAGTACACTTGAAATGGTTAAATACTAGTAAAACATCAAAACTATTTTAAAAATACTTAAGGGAGTATTCAAAAAGATATAACTATCAGTTTTACCCAGTGAAAATCCAGTGAAGTTCCATCACCATTACTAACTATGCAGGATTTGGGCCAGTATTCATGAAAATTAAAGCAGCTCCCAGCATTTCCATTTCGAGTAGATACATATTAAACTGTCAAGGTATTTTTGCATATTACTTGAGTCTTTCTTTTGTTTACTCAGTGCCATTCCACAGTCCTTTTCCAAGCCAAAATTTTATTAGTAAAATTTAAGCCATTATCCTAACTCCTTGGGGGAGGTGTGCTCTTATTTAATATTATTTTCTCGTTTGCAAATGTTTTTATACATAATTTCTTATCATCTTGATGTCATTTGCTTCAGTGAGCAGATTGTGTGGCATGTGCATGTGTGTGTGTTTATGTGCACATTTGTGCATATCTTTTGCTTTGTAAATTTTTAGTGACAAGGAGCTTTTCCTAGTTACAACAAAGAACACGAGCTGGGCTTAATCTCAAAAGCAATTACTATTCTCGTGCCTTCATCATTGGTTTAGCAGGAAATAGACTACAGAATGTATCAATTAGTGTGCTTTAAAGCAGCTCCAAATCATTTCCATATGAAAATCCAGCTGTGAGCACACTGGAGAACACTCACATTTGGGCAGAGTTTGTCCAAGGCCTTTATTTCCCACAGAAGCCTTGACCCTACAGCATCAGTGGATTTCTATTTTTCATGGACCTCATGAAGGTCTGCCCCAATGGTGGTCACTTAATCCCAGGTGTTGCAGGTAAGTAAAATCTTACAGAATGAGGGCCTTGTTACCCTTGTAAAATCCTTGCTCACTTCTGTTACTTCAGCTAACCAGAAAAGCACTCTGGGTACGTCTCAGCTAAACTAGAGGTGAAAAACAAGTTATATAACCCTAGAAAACAAGTTATATAAGCAACGCGTGTTCAGATTGTGGTTTGTGGTGGCGGGTTGAAATATGTTTGTTGTGCTTCACAAGAATGTAACAGATAAAGGCCTAATTGTTTAAAAACCCCTATTTTTTCCAATAAAGTGATTTCTCTTTACACCTGCTAAGGGATGTCTGTGCCTCATTCATTCGTTACACCCAGGCACCACCGTGCCGCTGTCTCAGTAGCGGGGCAGCTCCTGGGCTCGTTGTGGTCACTGTGACAGATCCATTTCCCAGCAGGATGTGGGGCATTCCTGAGCTCTCACAAGAACAGGACATAGGAAGCTCCAGAGAAAGAATCACGTATCACTGCTGTGTCTTTGCAAAGGGCTGAGAGGGAAAAACCCAGGCACTTAGGCTATGTAACAGTTGTAGGACTGCTAAGAACATGCTTCTGAATGGAGTCACACTGACCTTCCCCTGAGATTTTGGCACACACCATGTTCCCAAAAATCTTTCAGTGAGCTCTTATTTAACAGGGAAGAGCTCTGTGGAAGTAGCTGTGGACCTCTGGTTTATTCACCTGAAGGTCAGACATATCTTTTAGTAAATCTAAACACTATCATTATCAAACCTGATGGATTTTCTGGGGGATAGTGATACTGCTTGCTTTAAGCTATTTTTAGGAATCTGACTTAGGTGATCTGAATGACATCCTTTGTTGATAACACAGAGAATTTAGTCTCCTCATTTTGGTCATCTGGACTACATCTAAATTAGATGCTAAGAATAGCCTAAAGTAGAGGGTGTGAGCTTTCTCCTTCCCACCTTAAAGAAACTCCTTCCAGAAATATTCATTAGCTGTAAACACATGGTGTCATCTCACTTAAAAATGTGGCTTCAGGACAGTGAGATTGCCAGGCAGAAGCAAAAACTCCCGTTACTTCTCTGCTTACTGCACACGTTTGGAAGTACAAGGGCACCTCAGATGCGTTCATATCCCCGATGTGGCTTTCTCCTGGAGATCAGGAAGGTGGCAAACACAATGACAAACAATCCCAGGATACTCAGGCACACTGCAATGGGAGCTGCCTTGCTGTTTCTATCAGGAAAACATTCTTCTTCTGAAAGGAAAAGGAGATCAGAGAATGTGTTACAGCCGAACACCATACTCCTAGACTATACATCTATATTGTAGAAAAGCTGGCAAATACAAGCCAGAAGTTACCAAAACCTTGCTTTTTTTTTCCTTACTTTTCCCTGAGCTATACTTACTACATTTTTTATCTGTGGTGAGCCTTATCTCAAGAAAACCATCCTTGCCCCTTTTGCAGTAGCTCTGTGCTTCCCTAGAGAGTGGCTCTGCTCCCTCATGTCTGCAGGAATTGTTTCACCACTCAGCACACACAGCAGGAGCTTTCTTGCCCCAAGCGGATGGGGAGCTTCACTCTACAAAGTGCCAGTCTGAAAACAGAGAGCAGGACACATCCTGCATGGTCAAAAACTGCTCCTGTGTGACATCTGCTTGCTTCTTCCAAAGAAAAGGATCTGGCCAGAGACAGAAGCCCATAGTCCAGCACATCATTAGCACAGTAACAATCCTTGTTAAGTCAGTATTTTCCTAAGAAAAATCAAAT
Source organism: Pardalotus punctatus (assembly GCA_013400915.1). Lineage (NCBI taxonomy): Eukaryota > Metazoa > Chordata > Aves > Passeriformes > Pardalotidae > Pardalotus > Pardalotus punctatus. The sequence goes on from VZTX01013255.1 coordinate 545,108, forward strand.
TCTAATTGTTCTCTCTGTTTAATTCAGAATATTTGTGGATAATGGTGCCTAACTCAGAACATCCACAGATTAGAAAGGCAGAAACCTTGGACATAGTCCAGGGAGTTGCTTTAGCAGTATCATTTCAATTTTGTTGTACAGATGATGGTATCAGAAAAGGTTCTGACATAAATCATATCTTTGAAGGACCATCCAAAGATATCAGTCCAAACATACCTCTTAGCTACAGAGAGGGCAAATCCTGACTTCCTCAGCCAGTTCCTACCCAAATGAATATTCAAGTCATCCTCTGATTAAACAGAAACTTATTACTTAAATGTGAACTTCTAGACTGAGGTAAATTGACAGCTTTCCTATGGAGAGGCTGCACCACGCGAGCTACTGACAGAAATGGAAAATCTACCCAGTAACAATGGCAGGATCAGTCTCAAATTCAAAATACAAGTGTAGCCCTGGGAGTGAAGGCAATGTGTGGGAATGACCACTAATGTGTTATCCCAGAGCTGGATCAGACCTACATATTCCATCTGATTTACAGGAATGGTCCTTCCTTGGGCTCCAGGGAAAGACAGACCTTCATCACACTGCAGTGAGTGGCACCTGCAGAGCAGACTGTTCTCTAAGCAGGGCAGCGTGGTCAGCAAACCCCACAGAACATCCCAGCTCAGCAGTAAATCCAGTTTATAGGCAGGATATGAAGGATATCCATCACCCTGAGCCCCTCTCACTCCCTGTGACTGTTCTGAAGCAGGTTTCAACAGCACTCTGAGATAAAAGCCTCGAGTGTTATTCCATGACTATGCTGGCACAAGTTGTAGCTTGGCTTGGGCTTTTCCCCCATGGGAATCTTTAGTCTGTCAGCGGGCACTGAGCCCAGGGAACATGTGGAGTGCATGGCATCATGTCACAGCTCCAGAGCTTCCACATGGCTCTTCCCAAAATCTGATCCTCTTCTGCTCTAATCCAGATGATGATGCAATGCCACAAAGCCAAAGACATGAGCATTCTACTAGACTTTGCCTTTTAAAAGCTTTATCTGGTTAATGTAACCTGCTGTTAAATGAACTGAAAAGAATTTGCATCTAAGTGTTGTAAAAGCCAGAGATCTTTGGATTGGCCATTTTGCTTTGATGAAATGTTGGGAATGAAGGAATGAACTCTATGAACTCTAGGAATTGTTTCTGATACACTTAAGTACAGAAGGCACTTTTACAGATTTCCAGACTCAAACAGATCAAGCTATTGATGTAACACTGCTGCAATCTGTACAAAATTGTAAGGAACTTGAAACCAGTGATCATTAATGTTTTCTTTTTCTTCCCCATTTAAAGATAAGCAAATCAGGAGCAACAGAAGTGAAACTATCAGTTGTGAGACACCCAAGGGGAGGAGGCTGGTGATATGTTTAGTCATTCCATTACTGGGGATTTTCTCTTGCAGAATCTGCACATGCAGCCGGTTCAACAGTTTCAAGAATGTTTATGGCCACTGGGGAATTATTTCAGAGGTGGTAGTGGCTTTCTCAGCTCTTTGATTTAGAGCAAAACTAATTTAAATTTGTATATGGTATTGACTAGCAGAGATTAGTCTGACCTTGGAGAGAGAGAGAGAGACAGAGAGAGACAGAGAGCATCTTTCTTGGCTGAGTCTCTCCTAGAGGTAAGGCTATACCTACTCCCATAACTAAACTCATGCATTGTACATATTTGAATGGGCATAGGGGGACCGTTGTCATCCCACGAGTTCTTCCAGCTCAGTATTATCCCAGGAAAAAATTCTTCATGAAAATGAGAGCACACATTGGATTCTCAGTGTGGCTTTTAACAAGTCCATGTCTTAAAAAACCCCAAATGTTGTTTCCCATTACATTCCTTTTAGAATAAGAGAAGTAATCAAAATAGTGACCTAACAGAAGAGGAATTGGTCAAATAGAGCCAAACTGAGTCAAAACACAGATCTAAAGTAAAAAGGAAGAATACAGGGGCAATATTTTGTAAGCACACAGAAAGACAAGTGTCAGAAGTGGGAATGTTTTACTAGCGCATCTGAAGGGCTGGAGAGCTGGTAAACCCCTGTGTGCACCTGAGCTCCTGTATGGAAATGTCCTGAGAAGAAGCCACAGAAGACAGACAATTTGAAAGAGACCACAGGGTCCCACCTTGTCCACCTGCCTGGTCTGTCTTTGTAGTTTACGACTATACCTGATTTCCTCTTTGTGGCACTTCTCCAAGAAAAGACAAATTGCAGAGATGAGTATCATGTTTGATTCTGAAGCTGGGAGTGGGCCAGTTTACTCCTCCTCAGGAGCACTTTTCATCATGTCTAGGCACATCTGCTCTGAATATATCATCCTGCATTCACAAACATCCCTTATTAGCTGGCAGTTTTTCTGCTGCAGCTGTGGGACAACATGAGTATAAGGAGCCTTTAAAAATACCTAAGATCTGAGTATATTGAGAACAGTGACCTGAAAGTGAACTTTACACGTTGGGTTTTTGGGCAGTGCACTGGTGGTGAACACACCTCTGCTTGCTTGGGAGAAAATGGGTGAAGAATAAAATTGTGGCTGAACATTTTTAATGAGAAGGTGAAACAGAAGGTACTGAATGCAGAAGGGAAAGATACTTTTCCATCCTTCATAGGTATTAGCACTGTGTTGGAAACTACTAAGGAAAGGTTGGGAAAACAGCAGTGGGATGTGTATGGGTAAAATTTAGCAGGTTACATCCATCAGGCTACCTGAGTGCTGACGTGTAGGTCTGGGAAGGGTGGAAAGGGGTCCCTCTACTCACCTTTTCCAAACTGGTTACCAACAATGTCGAATGCCTGCAGCTGCACATGAACAAAGAGGATCTGGAAGTTCCTCTCCAAGGTGAAGGTTTGCCTGCTGGCACACTTAAAGGAATTCCCCAGCTTTGTTGTAAACAACTTCTCATTTAGGGCTGCATAGTAAAGCATTCCTGGAGGCCAGAGAGAGACAGATGAGAATCCACAATAACTCCGCTGGAACCAGGTAAAATGGAGGATCCCCGGTGCTTTGGAAGAGCAGTGGTCACAGAGGTGATTAAAGCATGGACATTTTCTCCATACAATATCATTTATTTTTCTTACATGTTTAAATGAGTGCTTTAACTATCAATGGGTGACTCAGCTGAGCTCAGGTCTGAAAAACTGGTAAAAATTTCAGATAGCTCTTCAAATCACATTTTAACAAATTGAAGGGGTTAAAATTCTCACAGGAGCAGACAAGGTTTGAAGTAATCTCTATTCTGAAAGAGTGGGGCAGGGAAACCTTTTGAGGTCAAAAAGAAAATGTAATGATAGTAATGTACCTGCAGCTGGGTCCCTTCTCTTCCATTTTCATACCCTAAGATTTAGGCGAATGACACATTGAAAGTTTGATAAAATACATATTTGCAACAGCCAATGTTTAAAGGTATGAAAGCTTATCCCACCCCAAAACAGTTTGACGTGAAATTAAGACTGTAAAATCACTGACCTTCAGAAGATAACTGTATTCTGCTCTCAATTTTACTGACAGAGTAACTTGGAGCTTGCTGCAAAAGAAGATATGTCTTTATTCATAATATATACTTGTATTTGCAGGGGAAAGAAACACAGCTCACCACAACAAAATGGTCATAAAGAATTTCCAACAAAAACCACATTGTAAAGCATCACCTTCGAGATCCAAGAACCAGCCCTCTTGGATGTATTTTTCTTTTCCAAATCTCAGCTACATCACCAATTCTGCTCAGTTCAGTGAAACAGGACCCTGCAGGTGTCATTTCACACAAACCACTCAAGCTGGACATTCGTGAGATACTTGTGATAACCAAAAGTAGGAGGACTGCTGACATGGAAAGCACCTGGCACAACAGCACAAAACAAAATTTCTACCCAGGTGTCCGGCCTGCATGTGCCCTGAAACCCTGGTGCAACCCAGATACTGCCCTTCCCTGGAGTGTCACAGGGAGAGGCAGCCCTGGGAGCTTCCCCCTGGTAGCAGTGTTGGAGTATCATGTGGTGCCTCCTGCAGCAGCCTGGCTGCCCAGTTTAATTCCAGCTGTGAGCACACAGGCACTGGTGAGTGCAGCTGGTGGATAAATGGCAGTAGACATTAATATCTCCTGTGCACCTGTGTGAAGACTGGTAGGAATGGAGTGGGAAAATTGAAGAAAGAAATACATCAGAGAAGAGGTTCTCAGCATTATTCCAACTGAAAGACATAAATAGGCAAAATATGACCATTTTTGGGTGGCAGTGCTATGTTCTGTTTGATCACAGTTAAAAACTTTGCTAGTGGAAAGCACCTGCTCCTACTTCATGTCTTGTGTGTTGGTTACACAACTTCCTTTTTTCAAGCCCTTCACAGAGGCCGCTGGAGTAGTGAGCAATGAAGCAGCTCCTCTCCTCTGCCCCCCCAGCCCCAGGGCCTGAGCCAGCTCCTCTCCCACCAGGGACAGCCACAAGTGCCACTGCTGGAGCACTCTTGCTTCAAAGCACCGAGAGAAGCTGTGGGGACCAAACACAAAAAGCCAGCAGCAAACTGATTTCTTATTAACTTGAATTTCAAAGCAGTCCAAGCTGAGCCCTGCTTTGCTCTTGAGGCTTATCTTTAAGTGGAGGGTGGATTGTCTAATGCTGTGCCAAAAAACACCTTTTTTGGGGCAAGACAGGTCAAGCATCTCCTAAAGGTTCACGTCACTCTCCTTAGCACTGCAGCAAGCTGGGGCTTTCATGGGTACTTGAATCCCCAGCCTTTCTCTAAGGATTCTTGTAACATCAAAAATGCTCCTCTTGTTGCAGGAAGCGCACATTTAAAGCAAACACTCACTATCTGAACTGATCCTTTGTTTTGAAAGAAAGCTTCTCCTCTGTAGCTCTTAAAGTTTTTGCCATAAACTAAAGATGATTACTAATTGAAATACTTTTTCTGTTCTAGAATTAATGACACATGTGGGGTATAATTTGCTGTTCCCTCTTGGACTTTCTATGAAAATGACTGATTAGCCATTTGTACTTTTCTTAATTGTCTCTAATTTGAGCTTGGAACCAGGCTGTAAGACTGACACTTTGGCTTGAGTAATTGAAGGACACAGATCAGCAGCGATGGCCAGATGCAGCTCTCAGCTGCTGTGGAGCTCCAGGACATGGCCTTGATGCACATTACACTTGCCAGAGTTTGATGGGATCTAACCCATGCCTTGTTCCTGCCCATTGCTCACTGCCCAGAAATTACTTTATACACAGTATTAACTTCTGTCTTAGCCCTGCTGGCATCATCACCCAGCCCTTACAGCTTTCAGATAAATAGTGCTGCCTCCCAAAATGTGCAAATGTCTGAGGAAGCAAGAGGATGCTGCACTCAGGGATTTTCTCCTGTGGTTAAAATAACTGCAGCACTCTTGATAGCTTGTGTAAAAGCCACACCCACAGATGATGCAGTCCCAGTAGGGAACATGGTATCAACAGACACAATATCAAAAGCAAAGCTCATTTTCCCACTGTGTAAGCAGGATCTCTCATATTCCCCAAGTTTGTATGCGTGTAGGTCTTGCGGGTGTGGTGCATTTTAAGGGCACTTATCTACAATTTTGTTGTTGTAGTTCACTTTTTTGGAAATTTCCACTAAGAAATTAGATGAAACTAGGCTCCCTCAGCTGTGGATGTATCATGGCTCCTGGGCATTTAAAACTGCACAGGCTGTCCTTTGAATTTGATAACCCCAGCTGGTTTTTGTAGGAAGCAAATGGCTGCGAGCAACTTGACAGTGTGAAGTGAGTCAGAGCTCCCGGCACACCTTGTTCCCGCACAGGGACTCCAGTCCCAAACCCTTTCCCTCTGCACCACTCCAATGCAAACAGCAGACCTGACCTTCCCTCCTATGAGACTCTTCCTATGTAGAAAAGAGACTCAGATTTTGCTTGGCTATTTCTAGACTTTGTGTTGCTCCATGGGCAGCTTTAACACTGCTCCCTGGCACTTTCTATCAGGGGATGGCAGAGCACTGTGCTTATCCTCCACTTCCAAATTGGAAGTTCAAACAGACAAGACCTGATTTAACACTGAAGTCAGTTGTGCTCTGAGCAGGATGTTGCACCAGCCTCCAGAGGTATTTTGCAACCTGAATTAATCTATGGTTCTATGATTCTAGCCCTTTGGGAAGGACAAGAGTAACCGTGCCTTATATAGATGGAAAAGAAGCACAGAGATAGATAAAATGCCTTTTCCCACAGCTCAAGATAGATCAAAGGCAACCTAAGTTCTTCCTTAGGAGATTAACTGAAGAACATAAGAGGGAAGCATTCCTTCCCTCTAAATGCAACAATTACCTTTACAAAAGTGAAGTTTACAAATCCTCCACTAAAAGTTAAGTTCAGCTCAGACTGCACCATGCCACAACTTCCAGATATCTGTGTCGCATTGGGGTTGACAGTCACATACTCCATCTGCTCCTGTAGAGAGAAGAGATATTGTAGGGCTGCTGATGAAGAGGAGGGAACTTAATAACAAATATTCAGAGATTTACAGCAGCCTTTTTTTTTTGTCCCCCCAGACAGGCTCTGTGTGGCCAAATGAATAGGCCAGTGGTGGTGGCAGCCAAACTGCTGCATGCCAGGGTCCTTCCCCACTCGTAAACCAGCACTGGTGGTTGTCTGACACATCACTGAGCTGTTCCAGTGCATTAACTGACAGAAAATATTGGGGTTTTCTGTACATTCAGTGAATTGATAAGATTCAGAGCAGGGTCAGGTGAGTACAAGTGATAATTTATAAAGAGGGAGAACCTTATGTTATTATAAACAATTCACTATGGTCTGGTGAGGTTGGGAATCCTGCTCCCTGCCTGGCTTCTGCCAGGAAAAGGGATGAAAATTAATTTTACAAATTTTAGACACTCATCCCATGTTAGAAATACCCAGATATTAAACATGAATATTTGTGTTTGTAACAGGGATGGCTCGACCATAAGAACTCCAGAGCCAGAGGATGTAGCACCATGTGTTGTATTCATGGAAGCTACAAAACTTTAAGTCTGAGGGACACAATTGCAATTTCAGATTGTAACATCATTTGCTGAATCACTGTCAGTGGATCACTTCTAGGAGAGACAACCAGCTCTTCTGGACCTGGCAGTTCCTGTGATCCTAAAATCCCTGTACATCAGCATAAGGACAACCCACCTCTGAATCCAAGTCTGTGAATGGACAATTCTTGCTTTTGTTGCAACTGACAGTGTCAAGCTGTTCACTGAATTCAGTTCCAATTTTAACTAATCTCCCATTCTAGGAAGCACAAATAACCCTGGAGGCTGATCTCCTGCCCCAGTATTGCTCCCACACGAATATCATTGAAATAAGAAAGCACCTTGTACATCCCCCTGCCATCATCATTACACAGGCTAAAGTACAGCAGCTGAGACGCTGCAGCACATGAGGGGCCTTAGACTGGCAACAAACCACTTATTTTTATCATAGAAGCTAATTCTGAAAATGGCTTGGAAAGAAGAACAAACTCCACCTAATGAAGAAAGTCATGACAAAGCTCGGCTTCCACCTCACCTCTTGTGTATTTCGAGCCATCAGCTGCAGACCCATGACGGCTTTGATGCAGGTGCCGTTCCCATCAGACACGGTGTAGGTGCCTGTGGGGATGGGAGAGGGCTGTGGGCCCGGAGGGGGTCTCACTGTCCTGGCAGGGGATGTGGGGGCTGTTTGTGTCCCTGCACGGGTGGTTGTCGTGCTGGTCACGGCAGCCGTGGCTGTTGCACTCCCAGTGCCTGTAGTTTGTCTCCGTGACCGTGTGCTGTGCCCGGCCCTCTGTGTGGTGGTGGCTGCAGAGGCGTTGGTGGCGGCTGTCACCTGGGTACTTGCTGTCTCGTGTCTCAGGGAGGTGTTGGTGGCTGCTGTGGGCATTCCTGTGGTCCCATGTGATCTCCCCCCATGCCCAGTGGAGGACACAGAGGGGGTGCTTTTGTTCTTCACTGCAGTTGTAAGCGAGAGCATTGCCTGGGTTGTGACCTGGCTGTCTGTGCTGGTGCTCTCTGCGGCGGTTGTGGATCCGGCGCCTGCTCCTGCCTGCTCTGCCCTGCGCTGGACCAGAGCTGTTGTAGCCTGGCGCTGCTCTGTTGTCTGCACAGTTGTTCCGTGGCTCATGGGAATTGTCTGAAGAGAGCCTGTGTTGTTAAAATGAGCTGTGGTGCTTTGATGAGGGGAAGAATGATAAAGGGAAAGTGTCTGAGCAGAAGTAGCCATTTGGTGGAAGGATGTGGTCTCTGGAGACAGCTCGACCCCCAGTGCCACCTCAGCAAAGCAGGAGGAAAATGCTGCAAAGAAACTAAAGTCAGTAGTCTAGAAACCTTTCCATTTCACTTTTATGTTGATAACCACAACATAACTGCACTGGTTTTGTTATTAAATGGGTGATGAGATTCCATTCTTCATTTGGCTGCAGTCATGATGGGAGAGTGAAAGCAGACACCCTGTAGGACAATGCACTGCTTGGCACCACTCCCCCCAGTTTCACACCTCTGAGTATTCCCACTCCAGTGGGAGCACATTGGCTCCCAGCTCTCCACACACTGAGGAACCAGACCTTGCACAATCCCCAGGCAGCACAAGAATTCCCTGCAGGCAGTAGCTCAGCAGGATTTGCTGGAAGCAAATTGTCGAGGAGTAAGGAGGATGAAGTGGGTGAAACAGCCAAAGGGGCTGTTGGTTACTCACCAGCAAAGTGTAGGGAAAAGGGGTCTGTGTGTGTGAAGGAAGCGAGGCATTGCAATAGTTTTACAGTGATTCACAATAATCTGGGAAACCAGTCTGGGAGACAGGGAAATTCCTGATATTTATTTATGGTTTTGTGGTAGACATTTCAGCCTGAACCCTGAAGTTCTTCCTCCTGGAAGAACCCAAAGAAAGACCATCCCTTTTAGTGATGGGTTCTCAGAAATGAGAAAAAAAAAATCAGGAAGCAGCATCCATGGGCCACACCAGAAAATAGTCACAGCACCAAAATTATGGTTCCGCCTAAAAACATTTACAGAAACATGTCCCTTGCAGAAGTGAAAAGAAAATATCTGGCTCCTAAATGTAAATAAAGAGGTGAGCAAAAAGTGGGAAAGTACATTGTATACAGGTGAATGTCACAACTCTTCTGCTCGAATCTTTGATCGTGAGTTTGCAAGAAGACTTTGGAAAGACAAGGTCAAGATAAAAGAAATCGTAAATCACTGATATATGTGAGCTCCTTGATGTGCATAAACCTTTAAGTGCAGTTAATTGCTTTACTGCCTAAATTAGCTGGAGTACAGAGATGAATTCTCCAGTTTGGAGACAGAAGGGATGCAAAAATCCAAGACAGCTCACGTTCCCAGCAGTACAGCTTCACAGAGAATGCCTCAACATGTCTGAGTTCATTGTACACTTTCAAAGAAACTTCTCATAAATCAGGGTCAAAGTTGGTGGCAGGCAGGTTGCTGAGATTTGGATTTTAGGATAGATTAATGCCAGAGGCACTTTTAGAGTGAAAATGGCTGAAATCTCACAAGTTCTTCCTTTTTTTTATTTATTGATTGCCACTCATCATGAACAGAGATCTTCAATAACAGCTGAATGCGGCGTTAAAGCACACACGATCTCCACGATGGTATGGCAAAGACACTTCATTGCAAAAATCCAGGGTTCTTAAACTGTTAGCTTGTTATGAGTTTACAGACTTGTGAGGCACAAGGTGCTTAACCAACCACCACAGACCACGATAGGAATGGGCATCAGATGTAACCAACCATCAGCCACACGGTGTGAGCACTTACTGGTTCTAATAATTGTTTTACAATTACGTAACTTCAGCAACAGCTGAATTCACAAAATCTCACCATTTTAGGATACATTTAAACTAAATAAGAATAATAAAACCTACTGGGTTTTGAATCAAATTAAAGATAAAAATGAAAGAAATAAGAGCAGATGTACGGATCTTAACCGTTACCACAATTTTCCCTTAAAAGTGGCTATGCTGGAAAAGAGCAAAAGTAAATACTACTTACTCCTAAAATTGCCTGGGTGCACTCTTTGCCATACAGAACACACTTGACTGCCATTTTAGCTGTTGCCATCCAAGACATGCAACTTGAGACAGTTAAAAAGCCTCAAAAAATCCTGTGGATTTATTAAAATGACCCTAAAAGTGCATAATTAATATGATACTTTAGTTCATTTTCTCAATTTGCCCAACACTTTAGCACAGCTGGTGCAGAGCTGTTAATCAGATAACTGATCTCCTTCTCTGGGGACAGGGGAAAGCCAGAGCAGTTGCCATACACCAGTTATGGGTAGCTGCATCCGAGTGTATCAGCATGATAAAAACAAAAAAAGAAGAAGTTGCAATTTTCACTCTTTCTTCCCCTATAAGACTGTGAAATAACCCGTATTTAAATTTACACGAGTCTTAAATTGTCTGTAGGTCTTAGTTTTCAGTTCACATATTGATTTTGGTTACTGACCAGATAACACAGATGGGGAGAGAAATATTATCTAAGTGACACTGAAATGCCACCCATAGCTTTTCAATAAAACTCCTCAAAAGGTAATTTCAACCCAATTATTTTTCATTGTTCAGCCTGACAGAGTCACTGAGGGGAAAAGGCAGAAATATCTTCGGGATGGCCCTTGGTTCTTGCTCACTGGCTGACTACCAGGCTCTCCCAGACATTTTGGAGCTTCTGCCAGTGCATGGCCACATTGCTAAACCCACTGGTTTGGACTGTCATCCCAAAAGGCATTTGGCCATAGGAGCTCCCAGGGACAGGAAGGGATCACTCTCCAGTTGCACTTCTTGTTCTTGGTGGTGTTTGGGTGGCTGCTGGAGGGGGTTTGGTGGCTCTGCTGTGTGAAGTGGCAGAGGGGCCCATGGGGTCCCTGACCTACCCTCCAGCTAAATCAAAACTAATCAAAGTAAGGTACTACAGAGCCGAGAGCTGTGTGTGTAAGCCCAGGCAGCCTCCATGCAATGCTCCAGAACAAAATCCTCCGAAATGGACCAGCACAGCTCTCAGAAATTCACTGTTCCCACTCAGTGCCTGGAGACCCCTTTTTCATGCTTTGGTGACAAGTTTTGGTCATAAGGAAAGTCACGGCTGTGCTCCCAGGCACTGTGGTGGGAAGCTGAGTGCTGAGTGCTCAGTGCCATGGCGTGGCTGTGCCATTTCTCAGCCTGCACCAGGGCGTGTGATAGAAACTCTTACTGAGGATTTTTTCCCCCTTTTCATCTAACCACACTCATCTGTTCAGCTGCCCAGCGGGTTTGTTCTGCTTTCTGCTGCCAGGAGAAATGCTCGTGTTCAGCTACTGATTCTGAGTGAACACAAAACCTGACCCAGCTCCTGTAATCACTGAAAATGCTCTCACCATCCCTGGCTGCTTTGGTTTGCTAGAGGAATTAGAAAAGCACCAAGATTTTCTGAAGAGGTTTCAGTACTATCATAGCTTCCCTTCAACCCATTTGACCTTTATCCCTTAAGCACTAATTATGTTTAATTCCCTGTCTGCACAGGAAGACTTGATTTTGTGACATTAATAAAACATCACAACAATATTAAAGATCAAAAACGGGTAAGGAACAGAGGAAACAAGTTTGCTCTGGTCAAAAGTGACTGCTGACCACTGAATTATTAGTGTTGCTTCTCAGTCTGATATTGCATTTTATGTGTTTTGGGGCTACTTCAGCAGACTCTGGCTATGAAGTAGGCATGGGAAAGCAGAGAGATAGACCAGGAGCTGCTTGTGGTTGAGTCCCTGGGCACTTTCCCTGCTCACAGACAGGGAGGGGAACAGGAGCTGTTCCTTGTGTGATCCCTGTGTGTCCATGGCAAAACACACCACATAGTGCAGTGTCCCAACACGAGCTCAAACCCTTGGCCATGCCGTGGATTAAATCACACTCAGTCTTCCACCAGGCAAATTTGGTGCTGCTGCAGGTGTTGGGCAGTGACTTAAAGCACTGGGAGATGTCCTTGATTTGTGTGGCTTCCCAGATTTTCAGAGAGCAGCATTAAGGATCAAATGGTGACTCTGATGGGGTGTGCCATTGAGAGAAGCCTCAGCCTGTCTTCTCCAAGCCCCCTGCCTCACTCCTGCTTTCCTGACCCTGCCCTGCATCTTGCAAGGCAGATGAATTTGAGTCAAGCAACTCTTCCTTTGTTTTTTCTTTCCTGCTTGCCTCACTCAGGATTTTCAGTTAGTTCTGCAGGTCTCTAAATTACTTTTAATTAAGGAAAGCAAAGCCAAAAAAGTCTGCTTCTAAGATTACTTTGAACTGACTCCTTCACACAGAGTTTATGGCACCACAGAGTGCAAGGAAAAACACAGAGAAAAACATCAGACTAAGTCTATACCAGCTGCAATTAACTGCTGTTATGGTGATTTTTTAGCAAGTGGGACTTTGCTGAAAGTACCCTTAGTGCTAGCAACAAAACTGTTCAAAGTTTTCAGTCTCTTAAGTGCTGTCCTGGCTGCAAGGAGACAAAAATGGCATAATGTCCCATTTTCAGGTAGAAATGATGCTGTTACTCACCACAGGCGAGGGTCAGCGAGATGAGCTGCCGTGCGCTCCTCCCCATGGCCAGCACGGCTGCGGCTGCGAGAGGCGCTGCTTCTCCCCGGGGAGCGGCTGCAGAGAAAATCGAGCTTTCCTGCGGGCTGAAAAGTTTCACTCGATGCAGGGAGTGCTCAGTCACATGGCTGGGAAGGAGGTGGAGAGAGGGGGGAGGCCGATGCTTCTCGTCTGTAAACTCATGCAGAAGGAAATAAATGATGGTTAGGAAAGAAAGTGAAAAGAGAAATGACCGCTGGGCTGACTGGAAGGAGGACAGGCTCACTGAGACCTGGGGCTCTGCAAGGCCAGGGAAAGCTTGGTGCATCTCCCTCCTGCCCGGATAACCCGGTGCAAAGTGCCCCAGCAGAAGGTTGCAGCCGTAAATCAGTGCTTCCCCTGTGCTCTTTAGAAAGTGCTTTCCTTAAGGCCAAAACTCCTTCGTTTATGTTAAGGCACAGAACGGAGAGGTGGGACCATCTCCACAGGGAAGCTGCTAAAAGTGAGACAGGGCTGAGCAGAGCCCCAAACGGGCTCTCACCCCAGGTGGGGACCACCCTTTGCTGCCAGTTCTCACCCCAGGTGGATGGGCCGGGGGTCTCACTGTCGGTGCTGCATCCCCACTCACTCGTCAGCAGATGCAGCGCCTCGCCTCTGTCCCACGAAGGGCTCCTGCAAAGCTCTCCAGGCCGGGGCAGGAGCTGCACGGGCAGGTCCCGGCATGAGGAGCTGGGATGAGCAGCAGGAGAGCACCACTCCCTCCTGCCCCCAAGTGCAGTCCCTGCCTGGGGCATTTGCCAGGGGCCTGCTTGGGGCAGGGAACAAAGCAACCCCACACTGGTGTCTGGCATGCCCCTAATTCTTCTTTTTCTCATGCCAATACTTACTTCAGGAACATGGTGACACCAATGACTTGAAAAGTCAAGTGAAATGAAGTTTGCCCCCAGAAATCTGCATGAAATCAGTTCCAGTTTATCTTGCTCTTCTTGCATTGTGTTTCTACATTTTCATTTTCACCTGCTTTCAAACTCATTACAGATTATCTACATGATCCACAACTTGTATTTGGGTCAATTAGCACTCCCTAATAAACACTGGTAGCCAAAGGCATGCAGATATCTCAGGGGTAACTATAATGAAGTCATCTACGACTTCCTCTGAGCTACCTGTGTGAACCTTTGCATCTCCTGAGAGCCCTGGGGATTCAGAACATGACTAAGGGAGATGGGTAAAGGAAAAAAAAATACTATGCCTTTTGTGACATGTGTGTTGGACAAATGAAAGTTATGTTAGAGAAATGTGTGGATTTTTTCAGTTCTGATGATGTGCCTTTACTGATATTAGTTTATTTTTAATTGAAAAAAATATCATTTTACTTGTTGCTTCATATAGAGACATCCACCACAGGGTTTTGTACCAGTTATAATTTTTATAAATTTCAAACAAAGTGTGGATCTACACAGGTCAGAATGGCCTAATTACAGGAAGTTCATTTGCACACTTTTTTCTTGTAATAAATTCATACATTCTGTCTTGACTGGAAAAAAGGACAGGTAATTCTGTGCTCTTTCCCTGTCTGATTATCTCTCATCAGTCACAATATACAAATACATCATTATCAACACGATGGAAATCATGTAAGAAAAACAAACTGTACCAATTCTCAGCTGGGGAGAGGAAATCTTAGCAGCTATTTCAGCTCCAGCTGCAAGAAGAAATACACATTTTGGATCTTTTTTCATATTATTCTTACATATTTCTAATAATAAATATACTTGAAGTCTTTGAGTATTTTTGGAAAGGAAGCACGTCGCCTTCCTCATACCCAATCCAGTTTGAAATATCAAGACTCTAAGAAAATCATAGATAATAAAATGGCTTCTCATCACACACACAACCAGAACATAAGACACAAACAGAGCTTTGCTATCGCTGGTGAGAAAAGCCAGAGCTCAGATGTGGTTTGGCTGCAGCTGTTTGTGTTCAAGACAACTACCATGGGTCTGATTCCCCACCTGGTGGGGCTCAGGTGAGAGGAGAGGATGAGGCCTGATTCTATTTTAGCCTGGTCTACTAAAAGCAAGACTTGTGTGTCGTGTAACTGCCTGTCTCTGTTTGCCACGGGTGCCAGGAAGGAAGGAGTCTGCAGCCCACCCACACCTGAGTGAGCACAGGGCAGTTCTGAGGATGTGAAGTTTCTGAAGTTTCACAGAAGAGCAGCAGAGCAGAGGGAGGAGAGCCCAGGTAAACCCTCAGCCTGGAGGGCAGGTGTCACCAGCCCAGGCCAGAGGGCACAGCCAGGCACAGGTCCAGCAGCAGGAGCTGCTGGAGCACAGATTTACCTGGGATCTGGTGTCTTCTACAGCCAAAACTTAGGCACAACCATTACTTTTAAATGGTCACTATATCATCTCCAAACAACACTGAAATGAAATCCTTATTTGAAAACTATGATTTTTAGGTCCATCTACCTGAAAAGGATGATGTCAAAGACCTACAGACAGAATAAGCATATCCTAACATACACATTAGTCTTGCTGGATATTACCAAATCATCTTCTAGGCTGTACATGGAGAGTCATTACCTTAATTATCACCTTGCTTGACAGAAATGCACTAATTAAAATACTATCCTGCATACTATTTAAAAAATTGAAAAAGTCATCAAACCTCATCTTGTCTCATCAGCAAAGCCAGGAGTTTACTTCTTTGTGGGCTGCTCCAGGACTTGTCAGCAGCCTGGTGTCACTGAACTCATGCTTTCCCAAAGCGAGCCCTGCAGTGGCCCTGTCTCACTGACTCTCGTGCCAAAGGGCCCAGGAGACCCTGCCAGGGCTGCCCTGCACCCTGGCTTTGGAGACAGAAACAGGCACCTGGCACTGCAGGAAGGTTAAAGACACAGTTAATGGTTGTGAGCTCCCTGCTCAGGCTCAGTGTGGCTGAGGAGCTGTGGCACAGTCAGCTCCCAAAGATCACAGTGCTGCGCCACTGCTGCAACAGGGGACAGAGGGACCTGCCATCCCCAGGACATTCATGGAGCAGGACAGACACAAACTTTGGTCCAGCAGGATAAAAGATGAGATTTTTGGGGGGAAAAAAGTAGGCAAGAGAATGCAATAATCCAGCCCCTATCTTTGCAGTGGCCATGACAAGGTGGTCTGGAGCTGGGAGAGGACACTTTTCCTCAGTGACCCCATTCCCTGCTCCAGCTCTAGACTGCTCCACAGGATGCTACCACTGGCACTCACAGAGGGCAGAGTGGGGCATCTAGGGTTGAATGCTTTGCTTTCCCCTGGAGGGTCCCCAGTTTTTGTATACATGGTACAATTTAGCATCAGAATTCAACCAGTGGGAAATTCAATAGCTCCCATTTTACAGGAAGGTGTCGAGGCAGCAGGGGAAGTAGGACCAGCACACTGTCACCCTGCTCATGCAGAGAGAGGAAATGGACTGACAATACCTGATTTCTCATCTTCAGTTCAGAGACTTCCCTTTGCCACTTCACCATCAGAATGACATTCCTCAAAATAAAACTCCAAAGTGCAGGTTTTCATCTTTCCATCTGTCAGCAATGTCACAAATCTTCATTTTGGCAGTTTCATATACCCAGGGTAATCCTTCCCCATCTCTCCCTCCCATAAAAGTTTACTATACTTATTAACGTGCAATCAAAGCTCCATAGCACTTCCCTCTCCTATGCTTAGGGCAGGGGTAGACAGCAGCAACTGTTACTGTGCAAAAATTACTGAAAGTAATAGAGAAACCAGAATGAACTCATTTTAGGGAGAGGATAAAGTAACTGCACTGTAAGAAAATGTCACTGAATACTTCCTTAGGGGTCTGAAAGGAATCAATTCTTCCTGCAAGATGCTGATAACCACAGCAGACCAGGAGGATTCATGTTCCTGAGAGCCTACATATCATTTTTGAGGTAAATGACCAACACAAACAGGCAAGCTGCTATCTCTGTAGGACAAAAATAGCTCCCAGAAAGGTACAGAATTCTCAGGTCCTTTAGTCATGGACAGAAAATGTCAAAAGTCACAGAGTTTAGATATGGAAGGTTAGAAGAGCCATGGGAATTAATCACCACAGTGCAACTTATAATCAAGCAATAAGTCTTCACAGGCAAAAATATCTGACTAAGCCTTTACCTACTCCAAGGCTTTTTCTCAAACAGGACTACCTACCTGCTTCACAGCTATCCTGACTCACACACTCAGGTATTTGCAACACCAGCCTCCACTGAGACACAAAGGAAAACATTCAACTCCCTGCAAAGGTGACAGCAGAAATGATACAGACACCTACTGCTTCGCTCAGAGGCTCAATTAGTAAAGAGTGGGTTTTGGTTTTGCTTCATCTTCATTTTTAGTGCTTTTAGTGCCCTTTATTTACATAAAGCACCGCTAGTCTGAGGGTTAAACAAAACATCCCTAAGAGTGAAAGCCACTCATTCACTCTTGAGCTTCTAGGCTCGCTTTTACCAGGCTGATCTTTGCCTGTTTGCAATCCTTAGTCAATATTTATCTTCACTAAAGTACTAGCAGCTTTTGTGGGACCTAAGACCCAATTACCATCAAAATGCCTTCATGCCTTAACAGCTGCTCTAAATGAGCTAATGGCTTGTATAGGAATAATAACATCTGTAATCACTTTATATTATACATTACATCCTTATATGGCAGAGATTTGGTACAGTCCTTTCATCAAACATCCTGGAAAGAAGTATTTAACAACAACACTTTATCCACTCATTGGAGCATCTAATGCTCACTGCCTATTTGCAATGCTTAAGTATATTCCAAATGGGGGGTGAAATGTATCTACTCATAGCCCAGCACACAAGGAAAGCATGCAGTCTACCCAAACATGTGACAGTAAATGGCATTCAATTGAATTCTCGGCACCAAATGCAAAGGGTTGTGATCCAGCAACCAGAGACTGTAGAGGGGGCAGAGGAATGACTTAGACTGTAAAAAGAGTTCAGAGTGTTCTTTGTCACAGTAGCTGTTAAACGTCTTTACTTCCCTGCTAAGCCCTGCATCGCGTGGCCAGGAGCTGCCAGCTGCACCATTCCAAGGTGAGGAATGCTGTGTGCAGCAGGCCCTCCCCGTGCCATCGCAGAGGAGTCACGGCACTGCTGCACGGAGCCTCTCTGATGGTCCCACTCAGAAGTCTCCTTTCCACAGCCACTCTCTCAAGTGCGGTGTTTTTGGTGTTGACTGACAGCAAAAAGGGCACATTTGTGATGATGTATCAGCTGGAATTAAGGAGGACAGGGAAGGCACAGCCAGAGGCAAGCAAATGGAAAAACCTCCAGGTGACCCCAGAGTGGAGCAAGGACTCATAACCACCACGTGCCTCTCTGCAGTGATGTGGTGCTCAAGCAAAGTTGCCAAAAGGTGCGTGCATAGAAACTCTTCAGCTCTGCTGTCGACCTAATTTAGGCCACGTCTTCTGAAACAGTTTGATAATCAATGCAAGAAGCATTTTTCTCCTCTAATACTGAAGGTAGGTTTGATGTTTCCTGGATGTTTAATGCTCCTTTCAAGTTTGTTTTTCCCAGCTTGCCAGGTGGACAGCACAGTTCTCTGTTCGTGTTGATAAAGTTTTAGTGAATTATGAACCTCAGAGCTTGTGAGAAAGGCAACTTTGTTCCGGTGTCCACCAAGATAAAGAGAGGTGGACGGGGTCCTGAGGAAGGCTGGTCCTGCTGTTCAGCTGCCAGCCCTCTGTTCTGCTGGGAAGCTTTTGGCCACCTCACTTTCCTTGGTGTCTGACTCTACTGAGGCTGTGCTGCAGGAATCGTTGTACATGTCTGAAAAGGAGCACATGGGCATTGTCACTACAATATGTCTACAGGATTTTCCATCTACAGTTTTGAGGTTCTTTGTTAAAAGCCAGGAATAAAATAAAACATAAATAATCACAATTCTACTGCTCTCCTAATTCCTACCTGAAAGGCAAGGGAGGCTGTTTTGGTGTGTAACTGTAATGTGTGTGTGGCCTTGTTTTTCTTTTGTAGCACTGGACATGGCAGTGAAATGAGAGCCATAGTTGGGCTGGTGAGGAGAGAACTGACCTGCTGTGGAGGTGAGGGAGCAGCAAATAACAAATCCCATTACACCATAGCAAAGAAACCTGAGGTTACAAAAGGCTTTCCTTCACTTTAACAAACTGACCAAAAAAAAATAAAAATTCAAGAGATCAGTAACTCAGAATAAAGTAGTAGTAAAGGTAGCTCTCCATCACAGATTGGCAGGGAGTGGCTGTGCCAGATTTTGCTTTCTTTTGCTACCAGAAGAAAAGCAGGACACATTTTGGTAAATTATATTTAAGGATGGACAAATATTAGTCTAAAATTGTAAACCTTTGATCTGCAGAGTTGCTCAGATTCAGCTTTTCCAGTGCAACCTGTTTGGGCGTTAGGTCAGAACCAAAGCTGAGAAAGGATGACTTTTAGTGCTGACTTGGCTGAAATCTTGCCAGAGCAGCCCTTCCTCCAGCTTTTTGAGCCAGCTCTGAAATATGATGAAGGCAGTAACTGTTCATGAAATTTTAATGTTTTCAAACCTAGGCCAGAACCACAGCCCTGGTGCTGATCTGCATCCAAACTCCATCCATGTCAGGATCAAAACTGTCCTGCAGGCACACCCTGGGTTAGCTGTAAAGCAGACAGCCTGAGTACTGGTAGCCATAGAAGTTTGATGAGAGATTCAAGTTCTGCCCAGGAAGGGGAAAACAGTTAAACGAGGCCCATGAAAACTGCTGTGCCTGACTAGCTCTGACACCCAGGCGCCAAATTTCAGGTTAGCTCAGCCTCCTCACCAGAGACTGCAGCACAGACATGCACTCAGGTGAGTATTTTAATACAAAAAGTGCACTTTTAATCACATTTTTTTACCATCACATCCTTTTCAGTATGGGAAAAAAATCCAAACCAGTAACATGTTTCCTCTATTACCTGCGTTGCTGCTCTTAATTATGTTGTTACTGTCCCCCTCTGCTGGCTGCAATATACTGGAAGGAACCCAGTCGCTTTTCTCAGAGACCAGTTTCTTCACTAACCTGAAACTCAGAGAACAGTCGGTGAATTTTCCTACATTGCCTTTCCCTGGGTTGTGTTTCTTAGAGGTGCATGTTGGGCTATTATTTCCTAAACTAAGGAAGGAGGCAGAGGACCCAGGGCAGTCCCACAGGTATCTGGCATGAGTTTCTTCAGTCTCAGATGTGACCCAGCATCGCGGATCAAGCTCACTTGCAAGCAGACTGCATGACAAGGAAGCAGAGCCTTGTCCTGTGGTTGGGATGGTGCCTTTGGGCTTGGTAGTGCTGGGTTAGTGGTTGGACTCGATCTTGGAGATCTTTTCCAACCTAAACGATTCAATGATTCTAAATTCAGAGCTGAAGAAAATGAGTATTTCATATTATCCATCCCTCTTGCTGTAAAAACCACCCCAGGGTGGATGAGTTTAGTTCACTTCCCAAAGACTCCACCCTATGGAACTCACTCCCTTCTTAGCTGCGTGTCAGCTCTGAATGAAGGGTTTGACTGCACTTCAAGGAGATCAGATCTTCTCCCTCCAAATTACTTGTGCAGGGAGAATTTAGGAGTCCAGGCAGGTCTGTTCCTAACACTCACTTGGCAGCAAGAGAAAATGAATACACCAAAACACATGTGAGCTCAGGGGGCCAGACTCACTGCTGTTGGTCAATCACATCTTATATTTAAACTTCTGGGGCTAAAAATGCTCTCAGTGGAAGGCTGGGGATTTTATTGATGTATCTTACAGGAGGGTGCTGCCTTTGACAGATGTTCTTCTGGTGTCAAAAGCCCAAATATTCCCATCCATTCCTTTACACAAACTTCTGTCCCCTTAAACCTCATGTCACAAGCATTTGACATCAAAGCCACCCAGGTGGAATTAACCAAAACTGCATACATGTTCTTGCCTCCCACTGCCTCTTTCATGTTGTGATCCATGGGGTGAGTGGATTTAGATTGATTTTTAAGAGACTTTGAAATTATTCTGAATATTTTCCATCTTTTCCAGGAGTTTATGGCTGTTCTACCCGTCCAGTTCTGTCTCTCTGCCATACTCACCATTGACCATTCTCTCCTTCCTGCACAAACTGCACTAAATCTCCATCCTCAAGAGTAAGAGAATCCGGGAAACAGCTGTCAAAACTGCCTTCTACCCGAAAGAGATTGCTCCCCTGAAATGAATGAAACAAGGCACCAGAAACACAGTCACTATGGATGAAAGGACACTGTGCAAGAGAGAGAGAGTTTAGTTAAATACTGAATTAGGTATTTCAGGCTGGCAGAGAATTCTTCCATAGGCAGTTGTGTTTTATCATGCCCAGGTTAAATATTATTCAAATTTAGGATAGACCTGTGCTGTACATTTATACTTTAGGCTTAACCCACCAGCCATTATTCTGATACAAAAATTGGGTTTGTGACACCGGGTGAAGTTATCTGGAAAAGCCTGAAATTACATTTTTTAAGACTCAGACTTTTCCCTTACTTTTGTAGCAGGTAAAGTGACAGCTTAAAAGTACAGGTGACTTTGTGGTCCTCATTCTGATCAGCAAAATAGTCTTGGAATAATCTCCCAACACCCCAGATCAAAATTCCATCTTTTGTATTCCCACACATCCATGAATTTAAGGCTGGTATGAACCCAAACTTTGCAGGTTATATTGTGATCCTTAGAGAGGAGACTGTATGGGGAAAGGACAGTGTAATTTGAAAAAGCAATTACATTGTTAGGGTTGGTCTCTTCCTCCAAGTCAGAAGAGTTGGAGAGTTCATCCATGCTGGAAGGGATGGCTTCAAAATCTTCAAATGTGTCTAGAGAAGGAATTTGTCTGCTGGGCCAACCTTTTCAAAAGAGATAAACCAGAAAGAGTTAGCTAGCAGTTGTTAGCCTCTTTCAGAATCAGCCTTTAAAAAATAAATGTCACAGGTTCATTTCTGAATCACACTTACCGAATCACTTGTACTTTTTTATAGCTTATTCCATGCTTTTGCCATAAAAATTATGTCACAGCCATTATTCTGTCTCTAAAAGCCTGTACCACTTGCTGTCACTTGTGTGAGAGCAGCCTGTGTGGCTGCAGTGTTCATCCCTGTGGATACCTCCAGTGCTCAGCATTGCTCAATCCCTTCAGCTCAGGAGGTACAAAAAGCAAGGACCAGGAATATTCCTGCAGAGCAAATGATAACTTGTGCTGACATGACTTTCAGAAGGCCACAATCATTCCGTTTCCAGCTTACCTCCACACTCTTATTTAAGTCCAAAGCCATGGAATTTTGGTTGACTTCTTATCTCCGCCTCAGCCCAAGGTGAGATAAGCACCTGAGCAATTTACAAGACTATACCCTGGAGCAGGCCGGAAGTGCAGGAAGGGACAAAGACAGCCAGCGGTGTGAAGAGAGATCTCAGTCATATTTGTGCTGTTACCTGCCTTACTGCATGATTTTCACCCAGAACCACCCCAACCCAGTGGAACGGATTCTGTGAGAGATTTCCAGCCCAAGCTCAACAGCCAGTCACTTCACCTACACAGGCACATCCACAGGATGTGTCCTGAGGGAAACTGAGGCTGAGCCTTTTAAGACCTGTCTGCCTGAGGCTCCCACGGTGCAAAAGTAGCTCTTTTGTGCAGATGGCAATCATCATCTGCACTTTCCTGCACTTGATGCCTGTCCCTTTTCTGGTGGGGATGGGGATGACTACAGTCCAGCTCAGAGGACACAGACCTTGCATCTACCAAATGATTCTGCAGCCCTGACAGGTACAAGCTGAATGGAGTCAGTCAATTTACCATGTGCCTTCCTAAATAATGTACCAGCTGGGTATTAGCTGATTCACAGCTGAGCAGATGCTGAAGGAACCAAGTTCTTTGCACCCTGTGGGCCATTGCTCTTGACAAAGCAAAACAGTGCCCTGACCACAAGGCACGGAGACAGATATTCACACAGTGGGATTGTGCGCATCCCAGCACTCTCAACCCATGCCAAAACCTGGCCCAAGACAATAAAAAACCCAAGCCAGGCAGTTCAGGCAGTAAACAGAAAAGCAACCTGATCTGGGAGAAATAGGTTTATTAATTGGTTTATTTAATCCCTCCCCATGCACATCCTCCCTGCTGTAGGCACTGGTTGGTGCAACATATGGTCATGGCAGCTCTGCAGCCGCTTCTCCTCCCTCCTGCTACCCAGGGACTGTGTCTGCTCCAACAACTGCAACACGGGACACAGGGACCTTCTTCCACCAGAACTGCATCCCCAGCTATCACCCCACAGGTCTGCTTTTGCCATCTGTATTTTTAAAGGTGTAAACCAGCCTCCATCTATAAAAGTGACACTCTTCTGTATCAGTTTATTCACACCAGCAATACTAGCAAAGGTCTAAACATACAAGATTAACTTTAAATTAACTTCAAACTGCTACTGCAATTTTAGTTCAAATTCACAGGTTGGGCTACAAATACCAAGAGAAAAAGATACCTCTCTACCCCATTAGACAAAGGTTCCATAGTCTTTTGGCACTGTCATTTGTAGAAAGCATTCAAGGCAGAAACCTCACCAGCAAGAATTCCTTACAAATACATGCATCAGTCTCCCTCTTCCATACAATTTGATATTCTAATTTCAGAGACTAAGAAATAGTTTGTTTTGCATGCTTAATTCAAGCTAAAAAATAAGACAGATCAAATTCTGACCTCTCTGATATCAATTAAAAGAATTCTTTTCAGTCTGACGTCAGAAAACCAGAATCTGGGCCATTGTTGCTATGCTAGTGATCCAAGCTTGTTCTTTCATTGTTTTGATGGGAAATAATATTCACCAGAAGATAAAAATCTCTTTATAATAAAGAGAGTAAATATTATCATAAATTTAGTTTGCACTCTCCAGTTGAGATTACAAGTGCTTTAATTTTGTTTACCTGTCTGTGAAGCAGATCTAGGTACGGATCTTGTAGTGGAACCGGCATTACATTTAGTCTGGGCCAATATGGTGTTCTCAAAAGCATCTGTGACAGGAAGTACAATTTGTGTCTTCAAGGTGAAATAGTGACCAGACAACCAGTACAAAGTGAATTCCTGCATCACCTCTGCAACTGACAGTCTCTTTAACAAACAGGTGGACTGGGGTCCAACAGTTATAAAAGAGGAGACACATGACCAGCACAAATGAGTGAAAGGACAGCAGCATTCCACAGAAAAACTGTAAGTCTGAGAAGGACAGAGAACAGCGAAATGAATCAAACAGAAGTATCGATGTTAATTAAGGAAAACAATTGCTGAGTGAACAGTGCAGTGTTCTATTTCATTACAGCTTCCTTACCCATTTTGAACATATTTTCTTGCAGCATTTCAAATAGTTTTGTAGGTGATAATCTATGGTTTTGATCTCAATCCATACAGCAGCAAAAGGGGACCAGGGAGGCCAGAAATTAATGATTCCACTCTTGATGAATGCAACACAATTTTGTGGGGGAATCCCTTGTGTTATTACCATGCTCAGAACCCCGGCAATAGCAGCAATACCAGGATGATAATGTTCATTGTTTCCTACTTAAAGGAATTCAGTCTGGTGAGGGATGTTGTGCAGCAGGACCTTGTTTTTAACCAGTGAGGAGCTAGTCAGTTCTATGCTGCAGACAGTTCTTGCACCTTGAAATCCTCCCTGCCTCTGCAGCCACATGGGATGCTGAGATCAGGGCATCTGTCAGTGAGGAAAGCAAGGCATAAACCCCACACGTTGGGAAACTCTGGTGCTGGGTGCCAGGGTGATTCTAAACATAGTGCCAGGTGTCACTGGCAAAAGGAAATATTCAGCAAACAGGAAAACTACTTCAGCTGTCTCTGAATTGTTTCTTCCAACCTCTCTTTTCCAGTCTCTTCTGCTGGGAGTGCCGTGGGAGATAGCTCTGACTCTCATGGAGTCAGCTCTGTCTGATAGATATTTCAGTGATTCTGTTACTGACCTGTTCAGCTGCTCTTTCTACCAAGTTTTTGAGCAGAACAACGCAATGCTATGAAAGGATTCCTCAGCCTACATCTCTCTCCTGCCTTTCCTGCAGCAGAGGTACCTGGCCCCTTATGTCCCTCTAAGGTAAATGGTCAGGTAAAGGGGAAAGCTGACAATGGAAGCTGATGATCTGCCAGTGGCTGAGGAACAGCATCCCAATTTAACTCTTTGGTATTGTTCATTAAACAGTAATTGATGAATCTGCTGCAACAAATTGGTGTAAATTCTGCTTGTCTGAAATGAAACACTGCACCTCAAATGGCTATTAATGCCCAGTCTAGCCTCCCCTGCAGTCTTCATGCACGTGGCTCCTGCTTCTCATTAGGAATAGACACTAACAAGGGAAGAGGGATGCAAGTGGCCAGACTGCAGGTGAAGGTGAAAAGTAGCCCCTTGGCTCCCTGCTGCTGCACTCTATGGAGGGAGGCAGAAGCCAGGCAGAAAATCCAGATCCAGGTGTCTGTCTAGAGCTTTACTTCCCAAAACAGGCAGAGATTTGGAGGTTTAATTTAGGCCCATTCCTAAGTGAATACGAGTGCAGGGGACAGGCAAGGGAGTAACTGTCTTTATCCCAGTTACACAGATAAACTGACCCCAACCCCCTAATGGACTCCAGTGTCATCCAGCTGTGATGAGATGTGACTTCAGTGAATAACATCAAACAGGGTTTTCATGCAGGATGGAAATACTCATACCTTCAAACCCAAGGGGAGTTGGGTCACTCTTTATTTCATGTCTCTTGACTTTAACTGCAGGAACAAGGGGACCTGTGTGAAGTTTACAGAGTCACAAGGCTGTAAATATCGTTAGAGGAGAAACTCGCTTCCCTATCACCTGAAAACACTAACTACCTAATACTTTTGCTTTCACCCATAACAATGACCAACCCCTAGGTTCTAGGCTGGCAGGGCAGAGCCCACAAAGCCAAAACTTATGACCCACGGAAGTGGGGGGTGCCTGCCACAGGTCCATGTACAGCACCTCTCCTGTGTCCCGACTCCACACGTGGAGGGAGCTGAACTGTCAGCAGTGAGGATCAGACACAGCAGCAGCCTCCAAAGTGATGATCCCAACACCCTGGCTAGACCTGCGTCTGGGCTGAGACAAGACTCAGGCTTCAGTTCTTTTGTCATATGAAATATTTTCTTAAAGCAGATGCTGTGAATAAAACACTTAATTGAAAAGCACAGATTCTGTTTTCTAGCTTTGAAAATCATTGCAAAAGTAGCTTTCTCCGTATCCCAAGGGATGGCCAACAGTCTTTTGAAAGACAGGATTCTGGGATATGATTTTTTTATATGAAACTAACAAAGCTTGGCTTTCATTGCAACTCACACATGCTCTCTTTGATAAACTACACTGAAGAACAACCCTTGGTTGCTCATGTTCTTTGTAAATATGTGCTTCATTCTGTTCCCCAGCTTTGAAAATAATTATTAGGAAATAGCTCAGTCTTCCCATAATTTAGCAGCTGATCATGTATTTCTGAGTTGTTGCTGAGGGCAAAAAGCTGTAAGAACCTCTTCTTCCTGGGCCATGCCCATCACTTCCATGTGGTGATGTTCTAGTGCTGTGGTCTAAAGCTGCTGTCAAAGGAAACATTTGTAGGTAATGGGACTACCACATCCTTCCTCTGCCCATCAAACCCCACCATGCCCTCATTCCCTGACAGCCGCATTGCAGCCAAGGATGTGGTTCATATCCTTCACAGCTGTTGAGAAGGCAACAGATATTGAGCAACTTTCTTCCTGACAAGTATAGAGCAAAGATTTTTATACAAATTAATTCTGCCATTTTTCCTTCTATTTTGGTTTGTGAATTGCCCTCAAAATCTTGACCTTGCAAATCAGTTCATCCACTTCATTCCAGGAGCTGCCAAGAGGCAGTATGTTCAGAATTCCATGTAAGACCATATATTCTGTTGTCAAAATTATCCCTGACATGTAGGCTTATGTGCCTACAATGCTACTGATTTCCAACACAATCTACTTGCCTAAATGCAGGGGTTGCTTTTGATTTTAAATCTAGGCACTAATACAGTAACTTATATTTTGTAAAAGTGCCTTTTCCACAACTAAATAAAGCTCAAAAATAAAACTTTCATAAGTTCTCACACAAAGTGCGTGGAGTTCAGCGCATTCAGCACCCAGCTCCCTTACACAT
Organism: Pardalotus punctatus; assembly: GCA_013400915.1. Classification (NCBI taxonomy): domain Eukaryota; kingdom Metazoa; phylum Chordata; class Aves; order Passeriformes; family Pardalotidae; genus Pardalotus; species Pardalotus punctatus. The sequence continues at coordinate 571,911 of VZTX01013255.1, forward strand.
ATGAAAATCTCCTTGCAAATATAGTTTCTAATAATAACAGTGATATTGCTAAATATGATTAAAACTGGCATCTACTACTCCTCTATTTTTTGCTTGATTTCAGGCTTTGTTTATATCTGATGTCTGCTATGCAACGGGAGATTCTCTCCTTGAAAGCAAAAATCCTAAAGAACTTTAAGGAAACAGAGAAATAATTCCAATTGAACATCAGTTAATCCAAACCAGGGAGAAGCTGGAAACCTAACCCCACATCAGCTGAAAATTAATCCAGTTTCCATGGACACCAGCAACACTTTTTGAAGCTTATTATGGAGAAACTGGAAGAGTCACTCTGTGTGCTGGCAGCACACCTTAATACACATTCAAAATGCTCTGGCCTGCCTCCCTGCAGGTGTTCCACTGGTGCTGACTCTTCTTCTACTGGAACCTCCTGCATTTATAAAAATTGAGCCTGCAGTACTCACTCTGTGAGCAGCATTTGGCAGTGAATGTGTCAGGCAGCAGGCAGGGAGAGGGGGAGCTAAGCAAGCAGCGTGACAGTACCTTTGGTCACAGCAGAAGCATTAACTGTGGTGCTGATGGAGGAGGCTAGGGAAAAGCGACGGGTAACTTCTCTGTCCTTAGACTCTGGATCTGGGAGAACAGACAGATGCAATGCAGGGCAGGGTTAGAGGTTAATAAGCACTGAGGGTAAAAAATGTTCAAAGCAAAGCAGCAGCTGGAAAAGGGTAAAGAAAAGAAAGGTTGCTGCTCTAAAACAAAGAGGAAAATACCCTCAACAAAGTGAAAAGCACAGAAAGTGTTATTATGAACATACTTCCAAAGCAATTCCGATTGCACCAATTTTAACTCTTCAGAAAAGAGACTTATGCTGATTATTATTTTAGCAACCAACTAGAGTCCAAGTACAGCTACAAAACACAGAGTAATGGGCATGATGGCTGGAATGGCATGTGTGTCTACAGATGAAGTTTGGATCACTTTAGACACTGAACTTTAGACATTGAACTGCTTGTTCTGTGATGACTGACCTGAAATCCACTGAAAAACAAGCATGAATGGTTTGGAGTTCACATTTGTCAGTTCTAAAATTTAACTGTGTGAATGCCTGAAAACACTCTCTGAGCCTCCATCCTTACCGGTGTGAACCAGCTTGGAGAAAGTGAAGGCTATATAGTGAAGTTTTCTTGCTTATTTAGAATCCTGCCTTTTTTCTAAGTCTGCTCAGGAGTGAAAATACAGCTTCCCCATATTTCACTATGAGATGTGTTGAAGCTGTGCTAGCCCCAAGGAACTTGAACTTAGCTCTGCAAACCAGGATGGCTAATGCTGACCCAAGGGTGGGGGAGATGCAGGATGCTTTGAGTGTGGACTTTGATACACTTTGGTGCCAGCTCTGGGATGCTGCCCTGAGGATCACTGCACTGGTGGAGTGCAGGGTGGTAAAGTTTCTTCTCCAGACCTCAGCATTTCTTTGGCTAAAACACCAAAGTGATTATATACAACATTTTCCATCCCATCATACCCAGCCTAGGCAGACAGTTCACCATTTCTCTGAGCATCTATGCTCCACTGCCAGTTGATACCCATCAGTCTTGTTTTCACCCTAGTTAGTCTGGGTATTTTATTGTTTAGACCTTCCCTTTTATGTGTTCTGGACAGGAACCAACACAGCGGGTCTGAACCAAAGTACACTCGGCTCAACACACCATCCTTTGCCGTGGCCATAACAAAAACCTTGACACAAAGCGTTCAGGAGCAAGACAAGTCGAGTGCAGACATTTCACTGCTCTCTTCTCCCAGCTTCCAATCCGCCTCAGCAGCCAGCCCCTGCCATGCTGACAGGCTTTGCCTGCGGGAATGACCATGCTCTGCCGGCCCCCCAGCCTGCCTGCCAGCAGTTCCCTCCAGGCCAGGAGCAGGTCAGCAGCAGATCAGCACCATAGAGTGAAATGGGACACTGTGTAAGAGGTGTTCCACAGGAATCTCAAGTGACCAGACCCAGCAAGGCTTTGAGCTCAGAGTGCCTACAGCTGAGGGGGTGGTACGAACTCTTCCAAGCTGTGCTTCACTGCCTGGAACACTGAATACAAGGCAAGACATTTCATATGACAAGAAAAACTCATAAAAAAGCAATAGCAGCCCAAAATCATAGATCCAAACTTGCAAAAATTACAGCATTATTTCTGAAATCTGTGTTTTGTCATTGATTTCCCCAAGTCACAAGATCTAAAAACTACTGTTTTTTTATATTGAGACATTGAACTGGTTTGTCCATCTTGGATCTTACTATCACATGCAGACTTAACCTTGCAGCCAGAATCTTATGGCAGTGCTGGCTCTTGGTGCATTTCTATCTACTTTATCACATTGTAATTTAATGCTTCTGTATGTCTGCTTTTATTTTTTCATCTTGGGTCTTCTTCCTTTGATGCTCATGCTCTCCATCACTGCACACTAACCCATTGTCTCACAGAGGAAATATCATTTATCAAAACAGGATAAAAGCCACACAAAAACAACAAAAGGAGTAATTAAAGTATCTTTTCAGAAAGTGATTGGAAGTAGTTATTCTATTTCATTTACATCCACATTTTTTCTTTCCTCTAAAGTCTCTTCCTTGTACAGCCATCATAGGAACTTGCAATGCTGTCTGTTCATGGATATCTACTAAACATTTATGCACAAGTACTTAAAGCACAGCATTTTTCTGTATTATATAACATAATTAAGTGGAAATAAACTCCAGATCTCCTGAATTCTGGTTCCCCAGTGTAACCACTAGGCCACAGCTGAGCAATATTTGAAAAAACAAAGAGGTCCAACCAATGATTTCACACATTAAAATCTTATGTAGCACAACAGAGAGGACACTCTCTTCAGTCCTCTAAATTGCTGAAAGAAGTTTGGTTGATCATTTAAAACCAGTTCCCACTCTGACCCTTGAAAAAAACCAGAAACAAATGTTATTTGCAGTGTGCATCAGTAAAGACCCAACAAGCCAACCCAGAGGTTGCCTTGCCAACACTGCTGTGGGAACAATTTTTCGTGACGATGCCTTTGAGCAGAGGAGTCACTTGTGTGCACCAGAAAGGAGCATTTGGGTGAGATGCAGCAGCACTTTAGGAAACAGTGATGGATGGCACTATGGGATGGAGAGAACACTGTGGGAGTGCAGGAGACAGATGGCCTGAGACCAAATGCTGCATGGTGATGTTACCTTTGGGTGGAGCTCTGCGGTTGGAAAGACCTTGCAATGTGAATCGCTTTCTAGCAAGAGCTGTGCGCTCAAGGTTAAGGCTGCTGGAAGCATCAACTAGGAGAGAGAGGGAGAGGGAAGAGAAATAAGGAAGGAAGGGTCGGCTGTTCAGCTTAGGGGAAAGGAAAGGTTAGCATTGGATGACAACTGAAAAAGAAATAAATAAATTTTGATTCAGTTCAAGCCTAAGCAAGAGCTAATCAATTAGAAAGGTGACAGGAGATCAGGGTGAGTAAACCAGCTGAACCAGACAGAGCCCCTGGGTTGAGTTTGGCTCACTGAGTTTTAATGGAGAACAACAACACAACAAAACCAAAGAATAACAGGTGATAAGGGACGTAGCTCTCATCAAAGGAAAATACAATTCAGCAGCAAGCTAGTGCCTTCTACTACAGAAACACATAATTGGTTGGAACAGCAAGTTGTAGGGAGAAATAAGAGAAGCAGCCTTGCAGTGCAGGACATGCAACTGCTGAGCAGTCCCACTTTGCTATCCAGCACCGGCACTGAAGAGTCTGCCCTCACCAGCCCTGTGGCTGGTACACCTTCAGCCTTACCTGCTGAAGCCTTTCTAAAGCCTCTGAAGCTGGCACATAGTCATGCAATTGATCTTATGATTTGCTGGGATGTAAGGATGCCATGCCAGCAAAGCTTACATGCCAGGCTGGGCATGAATAATCAGCCATGCTGTCTGACAGCCGCCTCTGCAGAGATCAGTCACAGATGGATTGAGGTCTTACGGCTCTGGGCTTGAAAGACACTCAGTTACTCACATTGCAGGAAACAGGTGGACCTAGACCAAACCCCCAGATCCATGCATTCCTGCCAAATCCTCCATCTGCTCCTTTCTTGGTGTGGACAGATAACACACAGAAGGTTTATGGCAAAGGAGCAGGAGAAAAACCACGTGTTTGGTACCTGGTTCTGAGCCTTAGGATTTAATCAATAGATTTTCTTCCTCTTTATTTCATACACTGTCATGTGAAAATCTTTAGAGAGACAAATGAAGACCAAAAGTACAAAGGGAACATGAAGAGACAGTGAATCCACACTGACAAGGAACAGACAGACAAGCTGTGCTTCCAAAGGAAAGCGCATCCCATCACTTCCTGATTTGCAGCCAAGATAATCCAGGATCCAAGGTGCCTGCATGCATAGGTGGGTGTGAGATGAACAGATTTTAACAACACAGAAGAATTATGTCACTGTGGTTTAGCTCCTTCTACCCAGTGCCCAATGCCAGCTCTGGGCCAGGCAGGTGCATCTGGTGAGGAGCTGTGGCTTCAGCTGTGGGGCTGCCTTTGGCTTTCAGACTGTCTGTGTTGGCCATTCCCTGCCATGGCTGCTCCCACTGCCAGGCAATCTGTAGCTTATAAGGAATCCAGAAACTGGTATATAAAATATATTTATTTTCTGTTTTCTTAGGGCAAAAAAATCCATAGCATTTGTTATCACAGTCCCACAGAGAGTAAACAGTGTATGTGCAGAGGGGTGGATTCCTGTGTTAGTTCTTCAGCTCTGCAATTGCATCACTTCACTGAAGGACCCCACAGCATTTCACAAGTCCCCACAGTCTCTCAGCACCAGCAAAATGTCAGACACTGGTCTCTAAAGTCATGTTGTCTCCACCTGAGTTACTTCAAACCTTTTCCTTCATTCTGCAGGTATACCAAATAACCCTGGAAACAATTTCCAAGCATAATAAGAAGCAGGTCCTGATGGGCAACAGTTTGAACAAGAGCCTGCAGCGCATACTTGTGGCAAAGAAAGCCAACAGCATCCTGAGCTGCATTCGGCAGAGCTGCGCCAGCAGGTCCAGGGAGCTGATGCTTTCCCTCTTCTCAGCACAAGAGAGACACTCCTGCAGTGCTGTCCTGTCCTGGACTCCTCAGGACAAGAAAGGATATACTTGTATAAATCCAGTGAAAGGTCATGAAGACGATTAAAGGGTTGTGGTAGCTGGCATGAGAGAGAGTGAAAGAGCTGTGGTTGCACAGCCTGGAGAAGAAAAGGCTCAGGAGATCTTATAAAATAAAGAAGACGGAACAAGATCCTTCTCAGTGGAGCCCAGTGACAGGACGAGAGAGGCAACAGGCACAAATTGAAATATGGGAAACTCCATTTAAAAACGTGGAAAAAACTTTTTTACTGTGAAAGGAGTTAAACCTGGGAGAGCATTCCCATGGCAAATTGTGGAGTGAGCTTCCTTGGAGCTACTCAGAACCAACTGGACATGGCTGTGAGCAACTTGCTCTAGCTGACCCTGCTGTGAGCAGGGCAGGCAGACAAGGGGGTCGCCACAGCTTCCTCCAGGAGTTGCTCCCATTTAACTGCAAGGCAGTGACTCCACCAGCCAGGTCCACAAAAAACACTGTTTATATATAGGAAAATCTGCCATAGGCACTTATCCATAATAATGAATAACGGAATAATAATGAAACTGAAATAGCTCGCCAATAGTAGCCTCCCCTTCTGTACTGCAGAAAAGCTCCAATGTTTTAAAATAATCCGTGTTGACATTAACTACACCGATATTGGGAGCGTTTTACAGGCAGTAGGGGGCACAAAGGAGACAGTTTTGGCAGAGCCGCAGGCTCCGTGCCGGGTGTTGGGACATTTTTGGGTTCAGCCCCTGCAGAACCCCAGCCGTAGGTGCCTCACAGGGACACAGACCCGAGTTTTGATGGGACATCTTGGGCTGGAGAGCATTTTGCTGGCTCTGAACGGAGTGGTTCGCAGCTCAGGATGCAGAAGGCACCCACATCCCCAGACAAGAATGGACTCACTGCCCAGCCCTGCAGGAGCAGCCACCCACCAGAGGATGAGCAGCGGGATCCCAGCCAGAGCCCTGAGGAGCTGGTCATGGGAAAGCAGAAGACAGAAGAATGACAATCGGCGGAGAGTGTGATCCCAGTTCCCACACTCTTGAGTAAGCTGGACAGTTAGAAAACATCCGTAATTTTCCTGGAATTTTTTTTTAAAGGGGTTTATGAATTTCAAAGGAAAAGCTGCTTTTCCCCTTCATAATTAAATTTTTTTTTTAATTTTTTAAAAGTTAACTTTTTAAAAATAAAATTTTACTTACATTTTTAAGATTGGATTTTTTAATGAAGAATTCCTAAAATTTTTCCCAGCATGAAAATTCATTGCAATGAAATCTTTTGGCTAATAGCTTATTTTTCAAAGAAAAGGTATTCCACTTTCTTTTTTAATACCTCTATTTACAAAGAGGCTGTTACTTTAGGCCTTATTTGGGCATTAATTTCTTAAGACCTCACAATTTTCTTTTTTATATTACTAGAAAATTCTTTGTTCAACATCAAAAAATAGCGCCTAAAAGAAAAACTGCTGTCAAAAATTTTTCTGTTCCTGCTACTGTCAGATGAGATTCAGTTTCTTTTTAGTGTTTATTTTACCCTCTGTTGTATAGAAGATCTATTGTATTTATGGCCTCAAATAATGGAGGGACTTTCTGTGACTGCGTGTGGGTTTATTTACTGTACACCTGAGGGGAATTGATATACACAGAGGAGGCAAAAAACTCTCCTTGACTTAAAATAAGGAAATCAGTTGGCAAAGTCTGTAGAAAAAAATTAAAATTAAATATGTCTAGAAATCAGTTCCACCAGGATACAGAAGGTTAAAACACACATATTCTTTTCCCCAAGTTCTATTTTTGAAAAACACAAATTGTATAGAGCACTGTAAAGCATCAAACCTCAGACTTAAAAATCCTAAAGTGGTAATGCCTTTTGGTGATCACCAAGTGTCATGATACAGTCACTCAGCTTCATAGAATTGTTTTTTTGGTGTTGGGTTTAAACAACATAGATTTAAAGTATCCTCACCAAACTCCAGAGATATGTGCAAATATAAAAATATTACCCTTTGGAAGCAAAAGCTCTGTCAGAACCCCTACCTCTCTTTTGTCTGGCGCTGGGACTGGAATTCCTGTTCTTGTTGTTAGATGTTTCCACATTTGATGTCTCAGATTTGTTTTCATATATACTTGATGACTTCCTGCTATACCTTGGGACAAAAGAAATACAAAAATAGTAACATTTCTGGTTAACATCTAATAAAGCACTGAGCACTAGGCATTCTTTTTTACCCTCAGACATGGAAGCCTAAGGAACAAAGGGCTGGTTTTAAAATGCTGTGTGCTATTAAAGTCTGCATCTGTGCAGGCATGTATGGTGGAAAAAAGCTATCCTGCCTCCTCTCCACACCACACCGTGAGGGATGTGCTTTGTTAGATTTGGGAAGGGAAAAACGGAGAAATAAGCTGGTTGTCTGCACAAGCTCTTTTTGCAAGTGCAACAGATTCAGGAGGTTGGAGTGGGAAGCCAGGTAAGAAAAGATAACCCGGATTTTCCGTCCTTTGCAGCACAAATACATCTGTGTCCAGGAGAGAAATGGATACTGAACACTCATGTAGAGGTCATATCATGCATAGAGCAACATATGAATTCTACTGGCTTCCCCAACTTCTGTTCCTTCTGCTCTTTGAAAACATGAATCCCAGTGGGATACCCCTGTCTGCAACTGAACCACAAATGGAAGGATCCACCTTGACAGATGTGCCCAGGTACCGGCCTTGGGTCTGTAACGGGAAGGACACCCCCGAGCCAGGCTTGTAGGGTATTCAAGCTGCAAGGTTTTCTCGTGGTTCCTATCCTCATTGTTTTGCGAATGTCTGGTGGTTTAATTTGGGTGTTTGACTGTTATCTTTGGCAGATTGCTCCACACATTTTATTGTATCTACACATCTGAAATTCTCTTTGCCAAAGCGCTTGTTATTGACATGTATCAGCAATTAAACTGCTGCATACAATTAACACATGAACTGGCACACTTAACATTCACAGGGTTTGTTCTTCTGCAAGGGAAGGTCCAAGATATCATTAAAAACGTTAAAGTATTACAAATACCAGAGATCTGTAAGTACCTTTTCTAAATATAAGGCAGTCCAGGACTCATTGTTTTGCATTTGAACTTCTGACCTGTTTCTGATGGAACCTTAGCAAGGTCTCTGTTACCTCTTGTACTAAAACAAAATGTGATTTTGCAGCCTAATGTCAGGTATAAAATGGGGCTCAAAATAAATATGGAACAAATCCAAAGCACACTCACATTTCCTTGTTCTTTTTCCTGTGTTCCTTCCCAGCTAGGCTGGGATAACTGTGAAACATGCAGCTGACAGAGTTAAAGATTTACAGCTGTGAGAAAGACACCAAGAAAACACACGAGCATTTCTGAAACAGCATCTGAAGCCAAATTCCAAGAGTTCGTGTTTATCCGTGTTCACAGGATATTTTTACATGGGTGTATGACTGCCCCAGTCATTTCCAACAAAGCAGATAGTTAAGCAGTTAGAACAATAGTCTATTTAAGTTTCATATGTTTAAATAGATTAGAAAACAATACAAAGGGATCATTTCATTATCAATGAAATGCAGCAGCCATCCCTTGAGAGAGATACAGCAGCCATAGATACCACAGAGCATCTCATTTTAGGATTAAACAGTGAAACTTTGTGGAAGAATTTGGAGAGAGAGAGAATTGAAATAGATTGAACAGGACTTAGGGACACTCAATAACTGCCTGTATTCAGAACACTGGCTCTAAGTGTCCCTTTCGCCAACACCTCAGCTCCAATCCCAAGTCAGGCCTGCCTTATCTCATGGAATTGCAGTCCCAAGTGATGTGGTGGCATCTAAACAGTAAAGGGGATAGTCTTTGTTGTGGAACAGATACAGCTTGGGGAGGGGAAAGCATCCCACAAACAGATTTCCCCAATGTCACAGCAGAGGTTTGACAATTCCCAGCAAACAGCAGAGTCATTGTCACACATGGGCAACCCAGGAAAAGATGTCTATTGGGTAGATAAAACGTCAGTGATTAATTAGCCTCCATCTGCTGGCAGAGCACTGATGATGCTGGCTGTTCTTTAGCAATGCTGTCCCCCATGGCCTCCAGCACCTTTCACAACTGGGGCTGCTTGGCCATGTCAGCCAGGAACACAGACTGTGCCCACGTGGTGGCTATCACAGTCCAGCCCCTTCCTCCCCTCCTCCCTCCACCCAGCATCCCAAAACAGGCTGAAGAAAGGGCTCCACAGTCTGAGGATTTTGGATCCACCATTTCACATCAACTAGTGCAAAGCCAGCTTGGTGCTGCAATTCCCCTGCCCTTGCTTCTCCTGGAGACATATGTTACAGATAATGGGACACCCTAAACTTCACAGCCCAGAGCATTGTTCTTTCATGAAGACTCACTGTAATTTTCCTGTTTTTATCATAACCTGGCATTTCGAGTAGGAGCATCTGACCTCTCCTTCTCTGGCACAGTTGGCAGAGTGAGGACAACAAACACTTCATTTTTCCTTTGCTTTAATCCACTCTAGGACAAATAGCTGGTCACATGGCCTTTCTTCCTGGAGTTAATTAATTTTCTGTTGACATATTTTGTCTATAATTTCTGTTGTGAAAAATCTCACTATAAGAGCCTTATGAGAAGGACACACACGTTGATTCTTTGAAAACAGTTTTGTGATTGCACTTCATATCTTTCTGGAATAATTTCCTCCTATCCAAGGTGGCTCTGCTGAAAGATTTCTACCCTTAAACCCTAAACAAAGCAAATTAACCAATCCTAGAGAAAATATGGCAGTATTAAGGGCACATCTGTTTAATATTTCTTGCATTGAGTTGTACAACTCTGAAAGGCTGGTTGTGTTAGCTAGGATCTCATGTTTTGATTGATCCTGCTAAAATTTTACAGTGATATCCCATGCCAACTTACATTAAACTTGCCTGGCAATTGGGTCATTACAAAAATTTGCTGACGGCTCCATTTAACATCCTGGAAATATTCCAATATATTTTGTCTAAACTTGAGCTAACCTTTGAAATTAATTCCGCATTGTGATTTTAGTTCTCTCTTGAACAAAACTTTTATCTGTATTTATATATTTTTTAAAAATTTGAAGACCATTGAGTAAGTTCATATCCAGGAAGCTAAACACAAAAACCTAAGAATTTATGTACTGCAAAAGCACAAAGACAAGACAAAACATGGCCTTGATATGCCAAGGCAGCTGTAGTTACCTGCTTGCGTTGGAGGTATCCATTGGTGCATGATACACACTCTCAGTGATTCTTTGGTGCAGTTGACTTGCTTCTGTTAAAGAAAAAGAAATTGCTCCAAATTGTGTAAATTACTTAAGGTGGGGGAGAGAAATAGGAGAGAGATTTTGACTGCTACTGCAATCAAAATGGAATGCTTGTACTTGAAGAGAAAGGCATATTAAGATCTTAATGACACCTTTTAAGACGAAAAACAATTCTTCTACTCATAATTTTTCACCACAGAAGAGATTGGTTCCTGTACTACCTTCTCTTTGCTCTGTACCTCTTACTAGCTAACTGCATGATATGGCTCTAGAGAATGGACAAAATGGCCTTTTTCCCAGAACACAGGTTTTGTGGCTCACAGCTTTTTCTGGATTTAGCAACACATGTCCATCAGTCCTTTTGCATACTCAGCCACGTGGTAGAATATATCACACCTCTCTGCAGAATGTTTTTACTCAGCATCCTGGATGAACAGTAATCAGAAAATGTTATTCATATGCCACTTGTTCACTCTTTTTGCAGGCCTGCAAGGTAGCAACAGACTTCTACTTTGTCCAGTAAATGCTGAATGAAGACAAATTGTAACAAAGTTGTTGACAGTCAGGATTTCAGGGCCAGGATAGTCAAACACTGAGAAGTGAGGAAGCAATGGAAGGAGCTGCTTTCAAACTCTCAGATTGCTGAGATCCCTGGGCTACTTCACTCTGAAAGAAGACGAACCCCCTATCAATGAAAGAGAAGTGACAAGGGGACAGGGGCAGCACTGAAAGGTTAAATTCAAGTAAGTCCTTTGTTGGTGGGGAAGAAAGGCACACTCTGGGTAGGGACTCAGAAGTAGCTCCATTCCTGGGTTTGGCAACTGATTCACAGCCTTACACAAATCCTTTAAGCTGCATCAGTAATTCCTTTGCCTGCAAGAGACAACTGGGTTATTTGGGATTGATGGAGGTGTTACCCAAGCCTTTGTTAGCATTCCATGCTCACTGCAATATGTGATGGGGCTGTGTATACACGGAGCGTTCGGACATGAGTGACCCACATGTTAAACTATTTGTCATACACTTTTGGCCACCTTCTCTGCCCCTCACTCATCCATCTCAGCTGCTTCCTTCCAATATTCCAACCCCCTGTGCAACTTCTAACAACAGTCATTAGAAACAGCCAGAGAAACAAATATATCTCCTCTTCCTTCTCCCATTGCAATGCACAGTTGTAAAAACATCCAGTCTTGGATTAAGGCCTCTTCTTTTGTGAGTCATTAGAAATAGAAATTTTAAAACCACAGGACAAAGCACATGCTTCCTGACATCAGTGTTACAATAAGGGGTTTGATTCATGTGATCATTTGGGAAAAAGCATTGGGAAGAGCTGCAATAGCATATGAGATACAATTTATACCCTCTGACTGCTGTTCTGCTGGATTGACGGTGAAGGAAAGCTTGACTTTACTCACAGAGTAGGATGAAAATCATCCTTGGATGTTCTCGAGACCAGACTGAATAAAGTCTTGAGTAACCTTGTTTGACCAATAACTGACTGGGCTTTGAGCAGGACCTTGGACTGTGATGTCCTGAGGTCCCTTGAAACCTGAAATATTCTAGAATTTTATGATCTTAGGACACAACAATAAAGGACATCAAAATATAAATGCTTCAAAAAACTTTCAGTCTTGATTCCTGCATTCTTTTTCTCTGGAAACTGTAAAGTAACTCTAGCTAATAGGTCTTGTATGCTATAAAGATTTCACAAATGCTTATCTGGGTGACATACAAGCTTCATTTCCTTCGCCTAGAAACAGAAATAGAGGACTAGCATTCTACCCTATTAGATATGTACATTTTCTCCATTAGCAGGTGGTAGCCTAAGTAACACTAGCTTTGATACTCCAGAACCAAATATTATAAACCATATCAGAAAGCCTCTAGAGCCAGTCCTGAAACTGCACTAACAAGAATCTTAAGGTCTTTCCTCAGCAGTTCCTGATGAACTGATCGCAGTAAAATCCAGAATAAAAAGGAGAAACAATGAAGGCAAGATCAGTAACAATAGACCAGAATACCAAACATTGTAAATTAAGTATATTGTTATGTGATGGATTCAGTTGCTGAGGCTAATGTGCTTAATTGTTTCCTTCTACCTAAGGAGGTTGCAAGAACTCATTGTCTTTGTGAAACAGACAATTAAAATAGAGGTGACCTCTAAAGTTAAAGCACAGACATAGGTTTCTACCTTGGACAAAGTCTGCTTAGGAATTTGAAGGATGTGGGTGGAGAGGCTTTGCTGGCCTTGCTTTAAAGAGAAATGAGTGTGTGAGAGAAGCAGAAAATGACAGACCAAGGTGAGAAGCAATGCCAAGATCCAGGAAAAGTCTGTATTGGACAAAGCTGTGGGGTTTTTTGTCCTACGAGAATAAATAGAAAAGCATCTATGATAGCTATCATCATCATGCTCTTTTACTATCTGAAAAAACCTGACTGAATTTTGCGTATCTGGGATTCAATATCTTATATTAAAAAGGGTGTCATTATTTTAGGTATTTATGAGGCTTCAACCATTCATGGTGTTGAACACATCACAACCCACTGTCATAGTGACATCTCTGTGAGAGAGGGAAATGTCATTAACCATGCCCTACAGGGAGGTCACTAAGACAGAAAGATGGGACAACTGACATTTAGAACATAAAGTGGGTGACTAGATTAAAACAAAAACCATCAAAGCCCAAACAAAACAAAGCAAACAGTAGGACAGAGGAGCAGTTGTTGTGTCCAGTCATGGATGTGGAAGGAAACCTTTTGATCCAGGCCTTGTGAGCAGGCACAGAGTGCAGACTGGGACTTCATCTCCTCACATGCTGATGTAGACGGACGCTTCTGGAGTTGTGACTTGAGAGGGACAACAGAGGAAAACCATGTTCCTCAGACTAACTGGGAATAGAATAGTTATCCATGTCATTTCTAAAAATCCAAGAAATTCTCTTTGGCCAGGAGAGGGGTTTAAATCCCAGCAATGCTGCAACTGCCCAGCTGGTCCTTGCTGGCTTCACTGGTGGTGCTGGCTGGCACTGCGACCCATCCCAGCCCCATGTTGTCACACAGCCACAGAAAGAAGGACGCATTCCCAGATGCGGCTCTGTGAGCCCTACCTCTGCATGCTTCCAGCTGTCCCGTCAGGACTTTGCGAATCTCTGAAATCCAGGTATTTTTTAGCTCAACAGAAGATGCCTGAGAACAAAAGAGGACAAGGCAAAGCAGATCCAGTTAAAACGTGGTAGTCACTGGGCTGCCCTGACCTACATTGCCTGTCAATTTTGCCAAGGATTGGAACACTGCGGCCAGCTTTGAGCAAAGCAGAGGATGCTCCCAAGGACGGAAAAGTTATCACAAATCTAAGGTCCTGTCCTTGCTTTTGTGTCCAGCATTCCAAGAAATTTCCCATTACTTTATTTCTTCTTTCAGCCAAAATCATGACCATTTTCACAATAAATTGGCTATTCGGTGGCACAATGAATGAAGCACACAACAATGAAGCTTTCAATGGCTATTGTTTCTGGAGTGTACAGGACAGTGAACATTCTTAAAAACAATTCAGTTGAAAGGAAGTATAGTCCTTGGAAACAAAAAGGTTTGCATTACCTGAATGATATAGACTTCTTCTCTGCCATTATACCAGATCTCAAACTTCTTGTTATCCCCTTTTACATTTTCTGTAATGCCCACAGTACTCATCTGTTTCGAAATAGAAAAGAAGAAGCTGGAATCTGGAAAATGTCAATAGTCTTTAAACTCAATCATCTGAGAAGCATTTTGAGAAGGCTGCATTCACTTCTGCACCTTAGGGAGTCATTAAAAGTAAAATTCAGAACATGTTATTTCTCAATATCTAAATTCTCATTTGTCTTTTTGATTGCTAAAGGGGAAAAGAATGTTCAAAATTAACCCAAGCTAGTGTCTGATCATAAATTTATCCCCTTTTCTTTTATTGCTTGATCTGTGAATCAGTTTTCAACCTCATCCTGGCTCTTGTTCACCTTGATAAATTTTTGGTTTTAGGAAGACTGTTTTTTTACTTGCCATCACTGACCTGTTGAGGTGAGAGAGAAAGAGGGATGGAATAGGTCTTTGTGAGATTTAATGACCAATCTGCAAATCCAGATGTCACAAAAAACTCAAAGAAAATAATTCTAGATCTCTTAAATGAAAAACTCTCAATCACAATTTTGAAGTTCAGCTGCTACTAAGAAGCTTCTCATCTTCTTCCTGTATTTGTTCATGGCCCTTGTTCTCATTCACCTCAGCACTGATTTAAAGATTTAGACAGTGTTATGCCACCATTCCTTTTATCTCCACAGAAAGGAACATGAAATGTTTATATGAATTGGTTCAAGCCTTGAACCAGATTCTGTTACAATTCCTGTCTGGTTACCCTCTAGTAAGTTTGGAACATTACACTTGATCCCTGTTAGTTGACTAAAGTCACAAGTATCACACCAATGTGCTTAGAGGGAAAATGTGGATTACTTGTGATTCCCACCTGAAAATGTCCTGACTCTTATCTGGAAATTTCACTCCTGCAAATAAAAGGGCAATTCTACGGCACTGATTCATCTGTAGCTCTTACTGTCACAGAATATATCTGCTCAACTGTGTCAACAGTAAAACTTGCAATAGAACTGCACTTGGAGGATACCCGCAGGCAGAACAATGAGAGATGCAGGTTCGTGCAGTCTGGCTTCTCCTTAGGGGATGCTGGGAGAGAACATTTGCAACTTGATACAAGATGCAACCTTTGCAACTTGATACAAGGTGCCCATTTGTATCAAGTTGCAAAGAACAAGGTTTACATGTGGAGTTGCAGGACTTGTGGCTTGGTCTGTGCCCTGCCCAAAACTAAACAGAAGCTGTCATTTACTCAGGGGGGCAAGATAGCTCCAGACACGTGCACCTTCTTCAAATCCCCTCATGGAAACACCCTCGTCTTGTGAGAACACCAAACTTATTTCCCTCTCCCACCATTACTGCATTTATTACCTTTAATGAATTTTTAAAGCTGTATGAAGCTGTCTTCTCATGGCCATCGGTGTTCTCCTCCCGTTTCTTGCAGAAAAGTAGCATCTTTGTATAGAGGAAGAGGTGTCTCTGCATTGGTTTGAATCTAGCCAAGTCCTTCACTTTGTTGTGCCCTTTCTTGTGGTCAGTCCATACATTGAAGGAACCTTGCATCAACAGCTTGCCAAGCTCACTGACATCCCCCTGGCCAGCAATGAAAAGAGAGAGCACACATCACATTCAAACTAATGTTGTCCCAGGCACAATTCATTCCTCTGGTGGTGTTTAAGGTTCCAGGCAGAGGCATCCTTTGCATTGGAGAGTACACATGTCCCCTTGCTAAGCCTGTGCGGTTTCTTCATATAACCATTAACGCACTGGTTTCCGTGTCCATAATTCCCAGTTTGTTTCCCCACTCATAGTTAGCATCTAAGACCTGTCTCAGGATCTCTTTGGATGTGACACACATGCTGTCCCCTCTGGTGACCTCAGAGGAAGCTTCTTCTGGCAAAAGCTGGGTTTCACGACTCCTGCCTCCAAGGCAGTAGGAAGGCCCAGTGCAGTCCAGTACCCAAACAAAGGCTTTGACTCTGGAAGATCCAGTTTCAGTTTCCACTCTTGTACAAGCTTCCTCCATCCCTGGGCAAAACCTTGAAAGAGCTTTGATGCCTGAAGTCACAGATCAGTGCCCAGAGGTATGTAGCTATGTAAATCCCTCCCATGTCAAAATAGTCTTTACAAGCTTTGTCAATAGTTCCTTGGCTCACCATCTGCAAACTATGCAACACTGAACAGCCCTGGGCAAAGAGGGAGTGAATGCACCAAGGAGCCATAAAAGTACCTGAGGGAGAGTGAAACTAGGCAGGAACCAGACCTTTCTAAATTAAAGCCCTTGTCTGAAGACCTCAATGGGTAAATACTTCAACCGATATAAATATTTCACTCAGATGCCACCAGAACAGTTCTGTGTTAAGAGTGGATCAATGTGTGAATAGAGGACATGGTAATGGGATACGACAAATAATGATAATCATAATTATCTTAACAGCAAGTTTTCCTAGGAGTGCTTTGTATAATAAGCTGAGGGAATAAGCCCAGTGCATTATTAAAGTGCTTATTTTCAACATTTGCATGCTCTGTTGATTACAAGGTGAAGACATTGGCTCCAAGTGGGAATGTCTAATTTCTTATACTAAGAATTGCAACCTGTCCCCCTACTCCCTCCCCCTCCTCTACCCTACATTCAACTGCAAAACCAGAGCTTTATTAGGTACTTTTACATTCTCTATCAGGGTACTATTAGACCCTCCAAACCCTTCAAAAAACCTCAGCAATCTAGATAAGTTTGTCATCTCTAATATATAGAACTTGGTCTTTGTGCATACAGGACTGTGGGTGTTTGTATTTATGTCTGCATGCAGCTATAAGCTGCAAGCCTGTGAAAAGCACATTGATATGTAAAGCTAAATTTAAAAAAAACTAGTGTATTTTCTACATAGCTCTGCTAATGGTGAGAGGCTCCTGTCACTCCAAGCACTGCTCAATACTGAGATCCAGAAGCTCAGTTCAACTCTGGTGATAGATCTGTCTCTCCAGCCTTGAATGTGGGATTGGGATAACAGTGAGTGAAGTGAGCCACTGCAGGGAGAAAGGGACGGATAGTGATGGCATCTTACAGCAACCCCACAGGAGACTTTGACCATGAGCCCACAAGCACTGGACTCTCTTCAGTGTAGGTAAAAAGGGGGACACTGTTTCTGGTAATTTCTGCTAGTGGACAGCAATATTTTATCCTAAAGGAAGTTAATTTAAAGTGGAGGATTTGATCACTATCTTAAATATATATTTAATTATTCCCTGTTAGAAGAATAAATAGTATCCCATGTTTATGGAAGATGAGAGATACATATGATAACTTATAAGAATCTCTCATCACAACTCATGGACAAACTACCCAGGCCAGACTGTGTACAAATGTTAGGATGACAGTAGGAAACACATCTGAAACTTCTGTTCCACAAGCTTTATTCTACTTTTTTGTGGTTTTGCCTAAAAATAAAAAAAAAATACACCAAACCAATGCCAGACTTATATGTTAGCAATTTCTTATACAAGAGTTCAGCTCCTCAAATCTGCATGTGCACAAGTCCAAGAAACAGAATATCCTATGCAATTAGGAGCATTCATCAGCTGTC
This sequence comes from Pardalotus punctatus, assembly GCA_013400915.1. Classification (NCBI taxonomy): domain Eukaryota; kingdom Metazoa; phylum Chordata; class Aves; order Passeriformes; family Pardalotidae; genus Pardalotus; species Pardalotus punctatus. Next base: position 589,549 of record VZTX01013255.1, read on the forward strand.
ACAAAACCTGCTTTCCTACTGGCAAAACCTCCCCCTCTGAAAGGTGTTCCAGGCAAGTATTTCTATCATGGCTGTGTGGGAAAGACTCCATAAGATGGGGTGTGGTTTCATCAGCTATGGGACATGTTTATTTGGCACCACAGCTGAACACCTGGGACAGGTGGAACAGGGAAAAGAAATTATTGGGTGCATCCTCTTTCACACTTTCACCCCATTTAATAATCATGTAACAAACCATCTCAGGAATGCTGTCAGTATTGGGCTAAACAGTAGCCATGTCCTACTTTGCCATGTTTTTCAGTTCAGCTAAGAAAGCAGAGGCAAAAATCTAGTACTTGGAGCTACTATTTGGGTTCATGAAAGGCTGGGAAATTCAAAAGTAAAATTTGAAAAGGAGCATGAATATTCTGTTGAATTCCTGAGTACAAAACTACTTACACATTGAAGAAAAGAATAGGTAAAAAGATTATCACAACATTTATATGGACAGGAATCTGGATAGATCCCCCCTGCTCAGGATAATATGTTACCTTTCTTGGAGAAGATCTTCTTCCCATCCCTTTACAGAGCTGTTTCAAAACAAATTTTTTGCTAATTGCTGTAACGACTGAGAAACACAGGGGGAAAGCTATCTATCTTTGTCAAAATGAGTATGAAACAGTGGAACCTTGGAAATAAAAGGTGTGCGGTATCCATGACCTTCCCATGCCCATATTGACTGGTTCAAATCTGCAATAATTATGTACAGGCTCAAAAGAGCTGTTCTAAAATGAATCTCTGAGATACTTAGCCATGACCAGAACAGACTACATATATGCTGCTTTATTTAGGTTTGTCAGGTTTGGGAGATCTAAGGTTATATTTATGACCTGCGGTGTTTCTCTGATCCGCAGTCACGACACCTACTCAGTGTTTGCCAGTACAATGAGCTGGCCACTGCTTCACCTTCAACCCAGTACAGCTACTGCAGGAAGAACTCACATTCTCATCCCAAATATAATGCACAGTCCAAGAAGCATCTCCAGCTCATCATCCATCTGTGCAGCAGTGGATCTCTGACAAACAGTTAAATTTATTTATAAATGTTGGCAACAGGCATGGGTTCCTCAGCTACCAGATGGAGATGCACTTGCACAAAAGAGAACTATAGGAATCAAAACCCCTGAGGTCTCTCCCATCCTGAAAAACAGAATAAATCTTCCCACCCAAACATTGCCTGTATAGACTCCAGCACCTTCTCAGGAAGTCAGATTCTGCACAAAATAGTTTTTCTGGATTAAAGCCTGTTACTCTGATGTAACAATTCTTTGAACAATTCTCAGTATATTGTTTCTTTCTTGACATTTTCACCCTGCAGCTATTTCAAAATGGGCAACCACATGATTCTCAGGCCTCACTTTGCTGGGGCTCTTTCTCCTTTATGTGTCGATCACTTCCACTTCTCACTTAAGGGCTCAATTTATGTAGTCAGCACTAGTTCTTGAAAGTCGTATGACTTCAATGGAGCTTCCATAGAGATATGTATTTGTGCCCTTTGATTTGTATTGTGGTTGTTATTTCACATTTCAGATAACAAGCTTGCCAGTCATTGGCATGGATTCCATTACCCACTTCATATGGAAGCCAAATTTTCCTCCCTAAGTGCAAAAGATTTGAAAACACTTGAGTTTCACAGCAGTAACAAAGCTTCAGCAGATTTCTTAAGTTAGTTCTGTCACACTTGCACCTCTCACCCAGAAATTATTTTTGGGTGCAATTACTCAAAAGTCCTGCATTTGCCCCACTATGTACCCACATTCACACCCCACCTCCACATGATGTGCTGAGATGTATTTTTGGTCATCACAACATGCCACCGAGTGGCATCCTTCAGGGAAGTGGCACAGGCTCAAGACCAGAGTAGGAGCAGCAGCAGATATTACCTCATATCCTGTGATTGCTATCTGGTGCATGGAATCATTTACTGATTTGATGATATCAAGCATCGTGGCCAGGGCTTCTTCCAGTTCAGCAGTACCTTCTGAATTCTTGCTGCACTTCAGCATTTCCTGGTTAAAAAAAGATATGGGAACTACTTGAGAACTACTTATACCAGAAGACACCATAAGACAATCCTCCCTGGAATTTGTGCTCCATAGACAAAGTAGCAGAACTATAGGAAAACAAAAGAGGAACAAAAAATCCTAAACAAAAGCAAACACAGTATTCACCAGGGTGGTCACTGGGGACACACATTCTAATCTTTTGAACATTTTCAAGTTTTAAGGGTTCATTTAAGATGAGACAGGATCATTCTGACACATTTACAACAAACTCCTTGCATGTCACAAAATTACATTCAGTGGATGTTTTTATTCACATCTGCTAGAAAAGAAACTCAATATAATTATTTCAGACATTAGAGAATTCCCCATTTTCCTTTGCAATTAGTTCCACAAGGTAAAAATATAAATTAATTTCTAGTCTGAATTTGGCAGATTTGACATTCCACATTTTAAGTTTGGAAATATTTTAATCTAAAAGCTGAAACACTTGTATTCCTATAAAACAGGGATGCAAAAGGTAGTGCCTGCAAACCCCAAAGAGCAGCAGTCTCTCCTCAAGTGCTTGGGTAACTAGAAGGTAAAAGCAGGATGCATTCCTATAGCAGCTGCTGCACATTTTCTAGGATGAGGATGGATCTCTGTACAGTGAGCACGCTGCTTTTATCAGCATGAGCATATTAGATAAACTGAGCGAAACCAGAGATTGCAATAATTGTGACCCAAAATTCAAATCCAGTCTGCCCACCACTCAAGGCACACAGTGTCCTAAGCACTTGTTTGTTACCAGTTTTTCACTGGATTCCACTTTTCCACACTTTTAAATGCTCCTGCAGCCAAGGAAAGAACACACCATCTTCACAAATCTCATAAACCCTGACAAATTAAATGCCAGTGCCAGTGTGCTGTTGCTAAGTTGAAACTGGTTTGACCAGCTTCAAACCCCAATGGCTGAGACCTGTTTTGCTTGAGAATTTTACTCCTTGATTTAATCTTGGTTTTATTTACAGTCATATTTCAAATTAAAAGTAAAATCTGGTTTACTCTTGTTTCTCTGGAGATCTTGATATTTTTTCCCTTCTCACAGAACAGCTTTGAGGAAAAAAAAGAGTTCAAATTTATTTCTGGACTATGTTGATGTACATCTACTGGAATCAGTGAAGCTACATCCTTGTCAATATCCACCTTCAATGTTTGGATTCTATATTTTTGCATGAAGTCAATAAACAGTTCACAGAAATACTGCACAAGAATGGCCTACCAGGTCCTCCCGCGGCTTATACTGGCACACAGTGCCATGGTAGTTATTAGTAAGTTAATTGGCAGTCTAAAATCTTCATTGCAAATTTCAATGCTAAATTTCATGACAGCACACAACACTACATTAAGCCCAGAGGCTTGAGAAGAGCGTGTAATTCACCTTCATGACCTTCCCATAAGGAAAGTCAGTAAATATTATTTTTAAGAACTGAGGAGATGGAGACAGAAATTTAAGCCACCACCTTGAAAAGAAAAAAAAAAAATCCTTGTTTTGAGTGTATATATTTCCTGTTGCCCAGTTCAGACCAGAATTTCAAGCATGGACCACTCATGGTTCCAGCTAAATCAAGATGTAAATTCACATATTCACCCTGTGGAAAAGCTACAGACAGTTTGTTCCTAGCTGAGCCTCAAAAAGAAGCAGCAAAAGGGAGTGGCTCCCTCTGAAAGGTTTGAGTCACAACCATGGGAAAATATCAGTTCAGAGAGCTGAAAGAGTTTTGTTAAACAGGGACAGATGTTAAAGACAGGATTTAAGGCACCAGTTCCCGCTTTCAAATTGTAAAACCATACACTGCTTCAATAAGGCCAAGCTCAATTTCTGTTTAAAGATAAACAAAACAATAAATAAGACAATAAAATACCATTAAAAAATCTTACTTATTACAGAGAGATAGACATATAAGAGTATACTGTTATTACTTACTATATAAATACTGCTAGGTAATAGCAATTCCCAATCTAAAACACAAGGCCCTGTACAAGACTGTTGTCTATCATTTTACAACTAAAAAATGCAAAGTATTTGCTGAAGAATGGAGTGATGATTTATTTTCAGGTAGTCCTGACCGATATGCCATTCTGGAAGTAAAACAAGCTGTACATAGGAATACTTTGCACTGTCACGGAGAACTTACCTTTAGCAGCAACTGGTACTTGGTGATTCTCTGAACTGGCTTTAAGAGATAAGCATCAAGTGAGAGCTTATGATCCAATTTACGCTGACATTCCTGTAGGATACAACACAGAAGAAAAAATACAATTGTTTCTTGAAACACAGGCAAGACACCAAGATCATTATCATTTGACAATCTGAAGATTATATGTCTGTGAATTAAATGAGAGAAATTTGTTCCATCTGCATAGGAATTTCCAGGTTACTTATGCCACAGTGAAAATATATCTAAACAAGAGCTAAGGTTTAGGTTCAACTTGGTGTCGCAATCTGACCTTCCCCGCTGATGAGATTGCAATCAGCTGGGGTTTGCAAAGAAGCCAACACCTGTTTGGTGTGGGTATAGCCTGCAGAGTCAGGCTTCTGGTCAAGAAATCTACCTCCTGCTCTACCTACCCAGTCTCCTGTAGAGAACACCTTGACACACACTGAGCACCTGCCATCAGTCTAAGAAGCATGCAGGAAAGTCTGTGTGTTACCCTAGTTTTGCTAAAAAACAGATACAGAAGGAAAATTAGCTTTGAGGGTCTTGCACTTCTAGTCTGCAATGAAATTCCACCTGAAAAAAGATGCTGTCTCCACACTGTCTCCAGAGAGCTTCAGACCTTGGTTTGTTCTGACAGTACTTTTCATATATTTGGAGGTCCTCCTTCTGCAAGAAAAGGAGAGTTTAGGTAAGGGAAGGAAAAAAATCCAGAGAGCATCTTTCTTGAATCACACTTTTTCTTACCTTCCATCCAAAGACATATGGTAATTATTACATGGGAATAACTCTGTATTTAAAAACATACTTAAACCACCAAACTTGCTTTTTACTTCTGATTAAGTACACCATTAAGTTACTTAAGTAAGTACAAGTTAAGTACATCTTACTCAAAGTAAGATTTTTTCCCCTCACTTTTTGCACAAAGCAAGGAGACTGCAGACTGGAAGACACAAAATCTAATTGCAAAACTGGTATCTTTTTCAGGGAGGTGAATCAATGGTTTGAAAAAGAAAGAAAGAAAGAAATATTAGAAGTGTAAATTTAATTAACAATTTTATTAACAATACCAGCACAGAATGTAATTTTTAACAATTCTCACCATGTGGCTAAGGTTTACCTGTTCAACATACTTAGAAAATAGTGTTGGCTCTCAATAGTACAAGGACGAATTAAAAAGGAGGAAGTTTGTCTCATTGGTGTCCCAGGCCAGGCAGGGGGATGTACTTGAACCCTGTCCTATCCAAATTAGAAGTGGGTGGATTCACTTTAACTCTATTTAGCTTTGCCTACACTCCAAGTGCTCTCACTGAGTTCCGTGGCAAAAATCTCACTGACTTCAGTGGAAACAGAGACAATCTCTGCAACAGCCCAGGGGGGTATTTTGAGCTCTGTGGGCTGTGTGGGTGGATGCAGAGATGGATGCTCCTGTGCCAAGCCCAGTTTTGCTGACTGTGCCCCCGGTGGCCACAGGGCCATGGAGCGGTGTCGTGGGGCTCCTGAGCAGGGCTGGCTGTGCCCAACCAGCTGGGAGCTTCCCACCTTCCCACCCACCCTGCTGGATGTGACCTCAGCAAACCAAACACCAAAAATAAATCTCAGGAATTCCTGCATCTTGCCTTTGTGCTCCCAGTCCACCAAACAGTTCTTGGCCACTCCTATTGCAGAGAAAGCATTTCCTTTAGTACAGTTACTAGCAGAAATCAGTGTTGCTGCTGTCTTCCTCTACAGACCCATCCTGACATCACCCATGAATCAGCTGTGAAATCAGAGCTATGCCACGTAACACCACACTGTGTTTAGGATTATGCAATACAAAAACTTCCTCTGTTGCAACTCAATAGAGTATTAATGGTTGCTGTTTCAAAACAGGTGCAGAGTTTTTTTCACAAAAATAGAATTGTTTGGACATGTTGCCCCGGAGGGAAGTTAGCAGGGGGTAAACCCCACACAACTAAAAGTAGCAACAAAGCATAATCAAGCATTACAATCTCTTCCTGGACCACAGAAACCTAACTGGACTGGGTAAGAAGAACAAAGACAGCAAGAGCCAAAAGCACTATTAGGAATAGGAGAAAAGAATGAACCTAAAATAGGTGCAATAACCAACAAATTACCAGTAATTTGCTATAGTGGAACCACCCTATGCCAATGCAATTTACTGCTGCCTAAATCAGTGACACCTACTCAGGCAGATACTTACGTCTTTAGTTACAGCTTTAAGTTTTGCAATAGTGTTAGGAATAGAAAATTCCTGATGAAATTATTAGGCTCAGACTCTAAAATGCCAAGAATTAATTGATTGCCTAATTATTTAAACCCCAGTCTTAAATATTCCACACATGTCTATTTTCACATGCAAAGGTTCTGACTTCTTGCTGGTACTTTTACACCACGCTCCTCTCTCCTGTAACGCTTTTTCTTTCCACACTGATTTGGACCCTGAGACCTCTGTAAGATCCAATGCATATGGCATATATGCACAGTTCCAATTATCTTTTTGACTGCTGATTTGTGAATAATTTTTGCATCAGACTAGAATTTAGCCCTTTGAATCCAGCTCACAGGTTGCTGGTCAGCTGCTACTGTCCTTTCACAGGTAGGTTCCTTTTCAAAATGCTTCTTTCTCCCTGAATGACCAAACATGCCAACTGCTGGCTCCTACTAAATTACTCCCTTTTTTAAGGTTAGCAATATGAGTAAGTAAACAGCAGTAATCCACAGTGAATCACTCCTGCCAGACACATCACCTGGCACATTTTGGTAAGCAGTCTGACACACCTTTGGCTTCATCCTAGGCATTCTTGCCTTGCTTTGGTCAGCTTTCCTTCCTCACAGCCCTTTGTACAGCAGATCAGCGCAGAGTGTCCCTCCTGTTGCTGATAAAGCACCAGAAGACCCATTCTGCAAGGGGTATTCAGTGCACATCCCTCCTGTCTTTGAAAGCTGTGTACTCCTTGACCACACAGATCTTTAAGGTCAAGCATCTTGATGATGGCAAAATAGCTGCCATGCAGGCAAAGTTGAGCTGAGTCACCCGTAATTTAGTTCATATGAAGATCATGCCCTAAATGAGGTCAGGCTAAGTGGGAGGGAGAACAAGAAAGGCATTTCTGGCTCATCTTTTACCAGATTCTGTTATCACCTTCCAGGAGACAAGCCAGAGAGGAGCCAGAGAGAGCCTGTTTGTCCCATCACCTGAGATGAAGTGTTCACATTCATGGCAGCAGCTGATCAGGCAGCATTGGTAGACGTGGGAGAGTGTGTGGGGACATGGCAGAGGAATGACTGGCAGGGGATGGAGTGACTCTGGCACCAGAGTGTCTCGCTACAGCTCTCAGGATATTTTCACCCAGCTCTGGAATCAGGGATGAAAAGGCCCAGTGTGATCAGACAGGATAAAACTCTTCAAAGTATGAATCTAAAAAACACTGTCTGTTTCTAATCAGAGACCCACCCTGATGTGGCAGGATGATCACACCCATACAAAGAAGGAGAACCTGCAACAATGTGAGTTTCCTCCCAGAACTCAGCATCACTTGGAACAGCAGCTGCTTCTGTTTCCTCCTGTCATAGCAAGCACGGCCATAACTCATGGGGTGGCCAGAAGCCACTGCTCAGCAGGAAGGCATAAAAAGCTGCCAAATCATGGGGAACACAAACACACAACCAGACTTTTGTTTGTGCCTCCTAAAGGCAGTCCAACAGAAACAACACATTTCTGGACTTTATGTGGCTTCTTCTAAAAACAGAACATAAGGGCAAGTTCTCAAATCAAAGGTGCTACTGTGTGAGCAGAGACATCTCAAGAGAGAAGCTTGTGCTTTCTTAGTGTGAAATTTAAAATAGGGAGAAAGAAAATGTGTCATTTAACCTCTTATTTGATAGATTTAATGTGGTTTGACCAGGCCACAGAAACTGATGAGCAAAGGTGACAGAGGGACTGGATTTCTTTCCCTTCATACCTGAACAGCAGCTTTAGTGCTGTTTTCACATTGGTAGAATAATGAGGAGAACTGGGCTCAACAGCTGTTTTTACAGAGACATAAGCCACAGTATTTAAATATGGAATTTGAACCTTCTGCAGAATCACAGGAACAATTCTATACCAATAATTTTTATTTAGCTGCATTCTTTAGGGATATATGCTACACATGGACTATTTTACATTTCTTGGGTTTCAAAGGTCTGCATTCTTCAAAGACTGTTTGTCCTCTTTTGCATAATGATTTCACCACAATATTTTCCTGCCCAGCATTTGAATCTTAGGATAACAGCATATTCCTTAGTAGTGTCATTTACTCAAGACCTAAATGCTTCGCTGTTAAACAGAAAATAATCCAATGGACATATAATCACATTTACACTTGTATGATTCTCTCCAGCCTGACCTGTTTGTAAATTGGAAGCATACACTTTGCAAGTATCACATGCGCACAATTCCCATTAAATCTAAGTAATGAGGCAGTGCTCAGCACCTCTGACTGGTTCATCCAAATCTGTCTGTATTTAATGTGTGCCCTGGAAAAGCAGCAAATGCTACATGTAGTATACAGTAGAAGCAGGAGGTACCTTTGACTACAGTGGGCAGATTTTCTCATTTTTCATGCCACTTCCATTTCCTGTGCAAAACACAGAGTCTTATTCACGCAGTTTTGTCAGACTCTGAAAGCGTTAGCGAACCACTGGAACAGATTTTTTCTCATTAGTAGGGCCCCTGAACGAGTGCTGTATAAACAAGCACCATTGGTTGTGTTGCAGGAAAGAGCTAATGGCCAGGCTGACTGAGGGTGGTGGTGGAGGAGGGACATCGCTGGGAGCTCTGAGACAGAGCTGCAGCCCTTGGGCACTGAGAGTCACTTCCCAGCAGAGGGGAGAATCCCACTTGTTGAATCATGTGAAGAAGTAAAGGGAATCGACCTCACAGAGTCTTATGGAGCTGGTGGGGTCCATGCAAGGACAGCAGCAGACTCTGCTGGGCCACTTCTAGGAGAGCAAATGTCCTGAATGGTGCAGAGAAAAGAGAGATAAGATAAAGCAGGAACAGGATGTATTGTCTGCACTCAGAGCAACGTGCTGCGATACCAATACTGTTCTCTGCTTATTTACTGCAGGGTGGTGTCTGGGTTACATCAGACTCCTGCTGTAGATGTGTCTGATATGAAAAGAACGTTAAACTTCTGGATCGCTGCTATTTGTTGGGTTTTTTACTTTTAAATGGGACTTAAAATATTTGTAAAACACTGGTAACAAATCTCTTCCTGTCAGTAAAGCAGGTAAAGGCTCAGATACCAGAATACATGCTTAGTAACTGGGGCTTAATTTGGGAATATCTGCTTAGAGGAGTTTCCCTCATTCACAAAAGCAAATGGAGTGAAAGGATAGGAGTAAAACTGTAAGTACTGTAGGATAAGACCATATATATTCATTAAAACCTGCAAAAGAATATACTTACTCTCTTTAAAAAGCATCGAGCAAGAAGCTCAGGGTTTTCGATGCAATTTTCTATCTCCTTAAGGAAAATCCTGAGAGGGAGAAAAAAAGAGCAAAGAGCAATGTAAAATCCCATTCACATTGTGTGCTAGCTTCTGTGTAAATCCAACCTAAAGCCTTAATTTCTGTAATATGAGGATTCAACAGGGAAGATAACAATTCTGACACACAAAGAAATATGTATTTTAGAAAAATGGGATGTGGCTGTCAGCTGATTCCCTGAATCACAAATGTTATCATGTTTTCTCTGCTCACAAGCATCTGCTACATTTGATTCCTCTGGCTGTTGAAATTTGTTTCCAATATGTAGCTCAAATACCTACTTCCCATTTGGGCATAAGGATTTTTCAGAACAGCCAGAAAAGACAGGAACACTCTGTCAGATGAAGCTGCTCAATCAGCAAGCAGTGAAAATATGGGATGTAGTCCAAAGGCTTCTGCAGTGACAGTTAACACACTAAGCCTTTAGGGAAAGAAACTGGGCTTGCAAAGTGAGAGGAATGTCTTTCTCCAAATGGAAGACACAATCTTTCAATATATATAAACTGGAAAATAATTTTTCTACTATGCATTTACTACTCTGGCATAATATTAAGACTTGCAAAAGAGATTTTTAAAATTTATTTTGTTCAATTGTTTGCTACATCTTACAGGCAATTATTATTCAAAGAATTCCAAATTTTCACTTCGGTTATAGCCAGTTTTACTTAACCAAGGCTGGAAAAGCAGGAAGTTTACAGAAGTCATCCTAAGCTTTGTATTTTGAAAACTGATTGAAAAATGGTTAATCTTGTTAGTAACTGGTATTCAGCTGTTATGGGCTCCAGAATTCCTTGTCCAAAGTATGGACAAGGCTTCTGGAAAGGTTTAGGATCTTACATGAAGGATAAAAGTGCTATCAAATATAAAACATCTTCTGATCTGGGAACAGAAATATAGCTGAACACAGCAAAAATAAAAACAGCAAATAAGCTGAACACTAAGAAAACCCTCACAGAGCTGTCTTGCCAGACAAAAAATATCAGGATTTAGTCACGTGACATCTACCAGTGTACCAAGAAAGGTGGCAAAATACTGACCACAAGGGACATTCAAAATGGATCCTGCCAGAGGAAATCACTAGTAAATGCACAAAGGGTACAATATTTCACAAAAAAGATGAAATAGATGATCTCGGAGGTGCTCTCTCCACATGGGTTTTACACAATGCACACAAAGGCAGAGTGAGGATGACTTTTCCTGCCAGTGTACATAATCAGCAAGACAAAGCACCCAACAGAAAAGGACTGGACATGATGGTAGCACCCGAGGTCACAGGACAACCACCAGTTCTCACGTGCCTGTTGTGGAAGTTGTAGATTTCTGGGAGGTTCCCAAAAAGAATTTCCTTCTTGTTCTGAAGTGCAGATGGAATCAGATGTACTAAATTGGGATTGTCCATTTCTGAAGCATACCCCTGCAGAGAAGAGTGGAAAACAAAACCAGCCTGTTTTTACCAGGGAAGGAGTACCATGTTCAAGACACTGGAAAGCCCCAAAGTCCATGGGCTTTTGTTCTCCACAGAGCATACAAAGGCTTCGACCCAGTAACTGTGCAAACACATTTCTAACATCAAATGGACAGACTATGGGGTTAATAAAAAATGGATGAAATGTTGTGTCTAGGATTCAAAAGCCATTTTGGTAATGTAGAGCTGGAGACTGCTAAGATTGACTGACACGTATCTTTCTGCTACACTGCTTCATTGCACAAGAGTTAGTTTGGATTTATTTGTTGAGCTGTGGTATTTGGCTTGACTATTTTTTTTGTTTCTTGTAGAAAAAGGATTGTGTTTCCTCAATAAAAACTTTGAGAGAAGAACATTCTGACTTTAAACTCAAGAGTAATATATCAATTACGAGAGCTGCCAGCTCCCACAGATCAAATGCAATAAAGAAGCAACCGCATGTCCTTCAAGTCCCACCCAAATAAAAGCATGAGTGGTGCCCTACTCAGCTCCTGTCCTCCCACAGATTATGTACCTCAGAATCCCCACACAGAGTATGAGTCTCAGAAGCACAAGAATTATATTTGTAGCATGAGCTGCTCTTTTCTGCATTCAAGCACTATATGGGACAATAAAGAACAGGAGGAGGGCCTTCCTTTTCTTCACTCATTTTCCAAACTTACATTCACAGAATTTAGTGTCTGGCCCCACAGAAATCAAGGGTGCTGCTTTTGAGACCTATTGGTAATATTTTGAAAAGACACATTATTAACTATTTCTTTGTCCATAACTTTCAGAACCACACAACTTGTCATTCTGTGGGCTCAGGTCAGAGAAGGTGCCTTTTCCTTTAAGCCCTGAGGAAAGCTGTTCAAAACATCCTTCCCATTCTCCACCTCCAAGGCTGAGCTATCTTGCTAACACGGCCTGTGTGCTGTAAACAGGAGGTGGGAGTGCTCAGCTCATGAAGGATGGGCACCTGCAGTGATGACTTAGAGGTTAAGCACCAGAAGTAATTTTAGAAGAGTTTCTTACCTCTATTATACTTTGAAGTTCTTCTACATAAACCCGTTCTGTTTCTATCAGCTCGTTGATTATGTGGCTAAAAGACAAGAAAGGTAGAGAGTTACAGTGTTAACCAAGCACTTGTGAAAGAAAAAGAATGGTATTCCTTGCATATTCCTGTTTATGCCTTTGCCTACACACAAAAACCCTCTGAAGGTCATTTCTCAGTACTTCAGTATTGTGTCTTGTTGATAAAAGACCTAAACACATCTTGGACTGTAATTTTTTCCAGCTCATTGTAAATTTCATCTTGGTTTCTTCTGTCATTTTTATACCTGGAAATTGAAAAAAAAATCCCAAGAGGGAAAAAGAAAAACTTTCTCTTCTAAGAATAACTAACAATACTCAATAAAATGAAAATATACTTCAAAACTGTGTTAATGTTTCTGTTTTGTTCCTTTTATAAAATAAACAAAATCAGTGACTAGACTTCCCTTCTTTAATACATTGCAAAACCAGACAACAGGATGATGTCAGAAGTCTGAAAACATGAAAGCAGATTAAATATTTATACTACATTTTTGACTTTTCATTTCTAGTATTAGTTTAATGCTTCTAGGTAACTTGAAGACACATCTTGAGGATGCCTGACTTGTTTCAGAGAAACATGAATTTAACCAATTCACTTTTGGACAAATAACTAATCAGGTTTTAAAATCAAATTGCATTAGATCTCTCATTGTTTTTTTTTTCTGCATCAACTGTCCCATATCATCAAGAAAGTGTTGTCTTTAATACTCTTATGACAAAGCTTTCAGGGTAGCTCCTCCAGAGGTCTGAGCAGTAGAAAAGGACAAGCACCTGGTGTTCTTTTCCTGGTCTGAGCTTCACAAGAGTCTGTAAGCATGGCTACCTCAAGCACAAACACATCCCCAGAAGGATACAAAGGAATAATGTCTAGAGGAAGTGGACAGCCACGAGCAGCAGCCAGCCTGAGCCCAGCAAAGTGTAGGCAACTATTGGCATCAATACCAGCCCAGGCATTCATCCAGTATCTCCCTGCACACACTGCCTGTGTCAGGTCCCCTGGCTTTTGTGGGTCACACAGCAGCCACCTCATCAGCCAGACCCCGTTAGCCCTTTAGATCATCAGTCAAACCTGCACTGTTGCATCCACTATAAGGGGATTTTCTCATTCTCTGCAATTTTTTAGGATGTCCTTTTTGAGATTAAAAAAACAATTGCACTTCTGATTAAGCCTCATTTGAATGGTTTGGCCAAGTGTTCAAAAATAAAATAGTCACATTTCAGCTTGCAGCTTGAAATGCAAAAACACTGACTAACTCATTACTAGGCTTCTAAAATAGATTCATTGGTTTCCTTCAGATTTCCCCAGTCTTTTTTCAAGGAAATGTGGTTTTGTAGGCTAGGTGGGGACCATTTATTCAGGTCTCATAGACTGTTACTCCTTTATGGACCACTGCTTGAGAAACATTATAAATAATGAGAAAACTAGACCTTACCTTCAACTGATGTTTCAAATTTTGTTATAAAATAGCTGGGATTTCATTGGTACCTTGACATAATGCCTTAAATTGCAGTGTCTGCCACAAGGCAGGGCAGTGGCTGAGGGCTGTACCGGTACTCCTGGCCACACTCAGGTCCCGTTAGCCACTCTTACACTGGCTGTGGGCTCCAGGGGACTCTCTCTCCTCTCCCTGAGGTGTCTCCAGTTTAGAAGACCCCTGCGTGCACTGCACTAGAATGTTCCACTGCTGATTGTGCCAGGACTGGAGCTGCTCTGTGACTGTCACGGGGCAGCAAGAGGAACTCAACACACACCTGCTGCAAGGATCACGTTTAATGAAAATATGGTGCAGCAATTGACAGGATTATTGTTACAGGCAGTTATTCCAAACCCCTTTTCCCTTTTGACATGCATGATTAGGTTAGAAGTAATTTCTAGTGTAACTGGGATGTGTGAGGTGAAGGGGCAGGGGAGAACTTCCATACTCTATTGTGCATTTATTTCAGAGACTTTTACAAGAATTTGAGGTTTTTATGTCAGCAGTCCAAAAACAACAAAACTCTGAGTTGGCTGAAATTTATGGGCAGTTCTCACAAGGATAGCTCCTCACCAGGATCATTCCCAAGCAAACAGGCCATCTCAGCAGGGATGGTAAAGGATTAGGCATCTGCCCTAAAGGTCAGAATCTAAGAAATCCCTAAGGTCCTATCTGTAGGCATCCTTGTTGCTAGTAAAAAAACTTCATTCCACTCGAGTATACTTGCTCCTTCCCCAGCGAAACAGAGATTCACCAAACCACAAGAGTTAGCCAAAGGCAGAATATTCTGTTCCCAGTAGTACCTGACTCAGTAGCTCTCCTGATGTGGAAATAGTCATGTGAAGCACTGCTCAGGAGGTCAGGGCCAGCTTCCCTTCTGTGGAGGGAGTTAAACATGTCCTAGCAGAGGGAGCTCAGCCACCACTGACCCGGCAAAGCACTGTGTATGGCAGGGCCTCTGGTGCCACCATCACTTGACAGAATTAGGATGTGTTTGTGGCAGGAATCACACACAGACTCACTGATAGGATGTTGTCAGATGTTCCTCCCGCAAAGGAAACTTCTTGGAATGGAACAAAATTAAAATGCATGAACTAGCTCACATTTCATTGAACGATTGATCTGGGTTTCTAATGAAACATTGTGGCCTTGGCTACACTAAGACCACATCTCCCACAAGTGGGATCTTACAGAGGCGTCATTTGGGCAGGCTTTTTCTCACTTCAATAGCCATGACATCCTGTGGCCCTGCAGCCGTACTAAGATCTCATGCACTGACCCAGTTTCCACCACTCCCAGCTTTGAGAGGCCCTGCAGAGCCAGCACAATAAGGATGATACGAAAGAGAAAGCAATAAGAAAACTATTTCTACTTTGTCAATAGTGCTGTCTATAACATCTGGCAAACTAGTCATGCCATACTGCAGTGAAGAAAAAAAATTATTTCAGAAAGGAAGTTCTTCAGCGAGGGTGAGAATGTAGGAGCTGCAATGGATAACAAAGCATTGGGAAAAGACTTGTCTTTAGCCAAGGCTGTAAATGAAACCTTGAAACTGAGGTAAACTCTGGTATTAATTAGCACCCTTGACTTTTAGAGGTTAATTTCTCTATCAGCCCCTGCCTGGGCTGGTATTTAGATCAAAGGTAGCCATTAATATTATTATTGCCTTTGGACTATGCAAATAGCAATTAGCAACATTGTTGCTATAACTATAAACTTATCCTGCACTGTATTATTTTGTTGCAACAAAACTTTGTCAATAGGTGTTTATCTGAGCTGCCTTCTGGTAACAGTGAGCACACTTCTAGGAAAGTCCTCACCACAGTGACCATAAAGCAGATACATACCAGACCATCTCATCTCAGTAACTCTTCCTCCTTCCTTCTTCTTTAATAACAGAAGGGAAAAGAAACGAAACTGAATGACTGACCAAGTTCCCCAGGGGTGTCAGGTCATTCTGAAAGTCTTTTGGTGGGAGCTGTGTCAGATGGTTTCTCTGCTGTGATATGTGCTGCCTTAAAAAACCCTATCGAATATAATGAAACACTAAGCAAGAATATTATCTAGGGATTACCACAACCTATTAATATCTCCTCTAGCTAAATCTCAATGGCTTTGTGCTCACACAGTTACTATTTGTGCATCCTGCTCAGATGGCAACATAAACTAATGCAGGATTTTTGTTTCCATAGCTGCATTTCTCTAATAAACTCATTGGCTCACCTCCATTCACAGATCCTGTTTCTGTGCCAGGATTTGCTATCACAGGTGCCCATCCTGAGAAGGAGTCTTTTCCCAGAAGAGGAATTGAAGCCATCAATTAGAATTAAACCAGTGAGCTTTTCTGAAAAGCACCTCCACCATAAATCATGACTGGTGCTCCAAAATTATTGTGCTGCAGAAAACCTGATTGCATGACAGATGTGGAACCAGCAGAAGTGGCACTTGTGGATGAGTTCTCCATATCTGTCTTGCAAAAACACATGGTGCCTAGCAGATGAAACATGAGTATTTTCAACAGCCAGAACTGCAGAAAATGGGTATGTAACAGCAAAATACTTCATTTAATAAATTAATAACCACCCACTTTTATAAAAATATTTAATATAGATAGAGATCTACTTAAATTGAAAATACTGGCTCTTTTAATAACCCAGGCTTCAAGCACAACAGAAAGGACTGAAAGAACCTGTGTGCAGTGTAATAAAAACATACACATAGAATAAATATCAACATTGGATAGACCTGGACTTAAGGGAAGTAAGACTGAATAATTTACTGGCTTGCAAAAAATGAGCACGGTGGTAAAAACCTCCTTGGTCCAGCATTCTGGCAAGTTCTAAGTGTTGTGAAATTTCTATTTCTGAATGTAAATAAAATTTAAGAAAATTATCTTGTTTTGCAATGGTATCTTTTCTGTAGGTAGTAAATGAAAATCTCACTGTTCCAGTAAAAAGAGAATCAGCAATAAATATCACATCCAGTTTTTAATTAGAAATCACTACAAGAAATTCTAGGACTGGTCTAATCATAAGATCTCAAAATTATCTTGGTGCTATGGAATGAAATGACAGCATGTCAATAGCTGAGTAGAAGAAACTTCCATTCCACCTACATATTGCATTTAAGAGGAATTTTTTTTTTTTCTCACAGTGCTAAAAATGCCTTTTTCAGTTGAAAAATATTCTCAAGTGAGGTTGTGCAACAGCTCAAATGAAATTTGAGTAATGAGTCAGTTGCTATACTTTACTTCCTAAAGTGGAATAAAAGATCATTCAGGACGTAAGAACATTTGTTTCAACAGAACTTTGTATTTGTTAGTTGATACAGAAAACAGTTCTGATTTCTCTGCCATGCACTCTTTTTTTCCTTCTTCCAGTGAGAGCAATGCCTTGAAAGAACAATTGTTCAGGAATTACATTTCATGGCTGCAAACAAACCCCAACTAACTAACTTTGAGAAGCATAAGGGACTTAGGTAGTACACTCCACCTCATCTCAAAATCAGTGCCCTTTACTGAAGCTATTGTAATTGCCTCCTGCAATGTCAAATGGATTTACTCCAGCTCATGACACTTCTTCTGAGCAGAAGGACTGCATCTTTGTAAGAAATATATTTCACCACCAAAGTCACAATTTATAATATTTTACTTCTTCAGAAATGATCTGAACTCTTCACATAAAAGGAATTGTCCCACATTCATTGTTCCCAAAACAAATGACCTTGGGGAAATATTTTTATATATCTTAATTAGTTGACCTACATTATAGGAACCAGAGCATAGTTGTTAATGGAGAGGCAAATTAACTAAACCACCTACAGAAAGGAATAATATGAATAGAGGACTAAAAGTCATGCAGGAGTTGTTTCTCATCTCAAATGTGCATCTACACTGAAAAGACGCATCTCTGAACCCAAACCTGTGCTAGCTTTAGACAGTGTGGATGCTGCAGACAGGTCCTTACTGTGGGCCAAAATAACAGACCATGTAGGTGTGTACAATTTTGTCTATTACACATATTTGTGAACAACCCATCAGGCCTACCCACCTCGTGGTTTTGGTCTTAATCTTGCAGCTGCACTGTTCCTGTTTGGTGATAAAGATATATTTAGCTCTCTGATATCTCAGCATTGAGTAATCAATTAGCTAAGAGCAGGTGAATAACATTACATATGAAAATAATGTAACTGCTAAGAGTTATTAGTATTAGGTAGTATTTTAGCACATTGTAGTAGGTTGGTAGTAGATTGAGATCCATAGAAGCTACTATACACACGTTTGTAAAAGATCTGATGTAACTGAGACACTGCAGCCTAACAGGCTGCTCCCACACTGTGCAGACTTCCATGTAACTCCTTAGCAGTCCTTGTTTGCTTGAGATCACGAGCATTTACATGCAGGCCCCAGAATTAACTTAATTACTCAAATTTCAATGTTCTTCTTTAGAAATACTACCCAGTCAAAAAACACCTGGTGATTTCCTAGGGCCAGGCAGATCTAGTACAGCAACAAAGCATATTGCATAAAGGATTTAAAGTGAGGACACAGAAGGAAGGCATAATTCTTCACTACACTTGCTTAAGGATGGTTTTGAGCTGCTGAACAGAAGCCAGTATGGGTACTCAAGTTTACCAGCCAGCAAAGGAAGCTCACTTCTTTTTAAAATGTAAAAATATAAATATATGTATATACATATAAAAGTTAAGTAAAGGTAATTAAAATATTTACACTGAGATTTACCCTCATACTTATTTCTAACCAGTAGTGACTAGAACATAAATTATGAATATATATTAGTCATATATATATATATATACACACATATATCAGTGGCAGCTGATATTCAAAAGATAAGACCTCTGAATTTAAGCACTTTTGGTTTTGCATGTCCTTCCCATGTGAGAAATTCATGGGGGTTTTGTGTCCTGGCAGTAATTTCTTCCTGGCTGCATTTTCATAAAAGTTGAAAACAGAGCAGGCAAAAAAATCTCTAGATATGTAATAGTTTCTGACTTCTGAAAAAAAATATTTAACAGTTTTTTTCTATGCCCAACCTGACTTTTAAGACAGCAACTACTTTCAGATTACATGCTGTATGCTTTTTCCGATCCTTTGTAGACACGATATAACAATATCCAAATACCAGTTGACCTCATTGAGCAAGAAATCTGATAAGGGCTGACAATGCTGTGGATTTTCCCACACAGGGTGGTAAAGTATAATACTTGAAAAAGGCCTTTTTTAATAAGAGCAAAAGCCACAGTGGTAAAACCCCAAAACTTTCAGACAGACAAGACCAACAAAATAAAACCCAGAAGCAGGTTAAAGGAAACTTAACGGATACTATTTATACTGAGAATTCACGTTGACTACTAGAGCTCAGGCTCTAAGTAAACCTAAACCTAAACCATGCCCACAGCCTCTCTCCAAAATTCTGTGTAATCTCAGGTGGGTGACCTTGCTGGTGGGTGTATTAGTGGGACAGAGAAGGATTTAGGCACATGTGACTCTGCTCCATACAGATTCCTACACCACCCTCATCTCTTACTCCAGAGCACCTCTGATAGTGCTGTGACTTACAGGCCTCATGTCTGTGGTACTCACTCATCCCCTTCCTGTCCCTGCAAGGACATTTTTTGCCATAAGGAGCCATTTTTGATAGGGATGCAAAAGCTGAACTTAGAACTATTGTTTACTTCATGGAAATGGCAACACAAATTCTATCCTGAAGGGCCAACTTCTTCAGGGAGAGAAGAGCTTGAGTGGTTTTGATTCTCATGGAAGATCTGCTCTTGATAGCTTTGTTCTGCAAGACTTTGTAAGGCCATTTGGGTAGAATGAAGAATTAGTTTTATTAGTAAAATTAATAATAATTGATTTTACAAACAGGCCTGAGTTAATGTTGGAGAGGTCTGACCAGAGAAGCTCATGTTGCACTTGGAAGGGGGGGCATAGATTTGGTGAAGATGCTTCATCCTTTGAGGGTCTGTATTTCAAGCACTGGAACAGGCTGCCCAGGAAAGTCTGGAGTCACCATCCCTGGGGGTATTTAAAAGACATGTAGATGTGGTACTTGGGGACATGGTTTGGTGGTGGCCTTAGCAGTGCTGGGGTTGGACTTGCTGATCTTAAAGGTCCTTTCTAACTGAAATGATTCTATGGTTCTATGATTTCAGTCTGATATGACTCTAAAGAAACTCCATCCTGCAAAATCTGCTGCTTCCCATAATAGGACACAGCATTGTGCCAAACTATCTATGGTCCTCTAGCCCAAACTCTGATAGGGTTTTAAATAGTTTTAAATGTTTCAAGAACCAGTATTCTTTGGGGCTTGGGGAAATAAACCCAGGTGTTAGTTACATGACAACGGCAATGGAACAGGCAGAAAAAATTCTGTCAAGGTAAAATGGAGTTTACAGGAGTAACTGGAACACATATTATGCTTTAGTTAATCTCTTCTTGGCACATTTACATCAGTCAGTAAGTTGTGAACTGCCATGGCTGAGGACAAACATCCCTTTTTTGTGTGTCACACTTCCTCAGCCTCACAGAAATCTGGGACAGAGGGGCAGGCAAGGATCCTGCCATCTGCAGCTATCACACTCCACCCAGCAGGGACTGGGAATCACAGCTCTCAGCAGCATCCACATCCATTTACTAAGCTATACTTTGGCAACCCTGTCTGCCACACCTCTGAAATACTGCTTGCAGAATTTAATGATAAACTTAGAGAAAGAGGGAGAGACACTCCTGCAAGATATTCCAAATTTAGAAAGCAGCTTTAGAGAGCTGTAGGATAGACACCAGCTAGAGAATGTGTTCAGAGGGCCACTTTACAGAAAACTCTCACAGAAACTGCAGATTGATGAAACTGGAAGGATATTACCCAGCATTTGAGTTTTTTACTTTTTTCTCTGAGCAGCTGCTAACGGCGAATGTCCAAGATAATACAATGGGACAGAGAGATTTCTGGGCTCATCCAGGACTGCCATTCCTTTCCTTTTTCCCCCAGAAGAATAGGGAGCTTGGTTTATCAGCCTCAGCGGCTGCTGCAGGTCTTACACAAGCCTTGCCTACGTGGGAAAAGCCTTGTTTGCCACTCCAGTGTTTGTAGCTGGAGCTGGGGCTGGGTGCAGTTGCAACGCTGACAGGAAGAGCTACAAGCACTGCACCAGGCACAGCTGGCACAGAGCTTGAAGCTCTTGGTGTCCTCTGCCCACTCAGTAAGTCTGGCCTGACACTACTGGGGGAGCCACACAGACAAACAGAACTTGGGCATTTTACCAAGAAGAGCATGCTCAGGGCCACATTGTCCAGTGTTAATGCAGGTCAGATGCCATAAAGGCAAGACTGTCCATGCTAGTTTGTCCAACAGGGCTACTAACTAGGGAACAGTATTTGAAGATAGGTTTGTAACAACTAGAAATGAAAGTAAAGCATCAGTGCCTTCCAGCTAGAGGCTACAGAGAAAGATCAGCAATAGTGTATTGAATAATTTGCATATGCACAGGAACTATGCAGAGCCTACAGAGGAGCTGCTGGACAGGCAAGTTATACTATGTAAAACAGAATTCCCTTCTAGACTCATATGAGGAAAGAACACTCCTGCTGGATGAAAAAATCCACATGAATTTTCAGAAGTAAATAGAGAATTCTAAACAGGATTATGTCACAAATCTTCCAAACCTTGCTATTATATTCCCAGTTAATGAGCAGCTTGTTTAGATGCAGGAAGTAAAGTCAGCAGTGATTTACTGCACAGTGCAATTGATAAATCACTGCTCCATTGAATCACTCACTACATGGGACTGAGTGATCTCCCATTTGCTCAGTCCTGTCTGCTGCTGTAGTGCAAACCGTGCAATTATTTAAGTCAGCTCAGTGTGGGTGCAAGTCACTGACATCTGATTAGGCAACATGACGTGCTCTTTGTGCTGCTGTAAATAACAATGTGAAGTGCTCAGCACTCCTTCATGAGCTAATTGACACACAGGAGCTGCATGTTTTTAACTACAGAGCAGTTTAAAAGCATATTTCATTGAAACTAGTGTGAGTGTGCAAAAGGAAGGCCTTGGCAGCTGTCTGGAGAATTTTACACTCTGAGAGGTGTGATTGCTTCTAGTTTTTTTCAATGCATTCCCAGCCTGCAGACTGTCCCTTTAAAGAGAAAGCAGCACTACCTGAACTGAGGTGGTATGAAATCGTATCACTGCCTCCTCTTTCCCCATCCATCAGCTTGGCATTGATAACAGGGCTAATTTCCTGCACTCCTTCACTCCTTGGCTCGTGCCTATGTTACCGGGGATTTTGAGGTGTCATTCATGCAAATACATAAAGGCCAAGGACCATCAACCTGCCATAGCAGAGCAAAGCCAGGTTTTTATGGAGAGGTGATCGAGCTACAGTGAGGGGAGAAACAAGCATATAAAGTTTCAAGTCCACATGTGCTTCTTTAGAGAAGATGCATCTACTCCTAGGCCAACACAAAGCTTCCTCTATTTTCATGTGCTCCGTAAACCCTGAGTTGGATCAGGGGGTGGGAGGGAGCAGACCTTCAGTCCTGTCCTGGATAGGCAGAGGAAGAGGAGGGAATTGCTCCCCATTGACTGCGTGCTTGCAGAAGTTTTCAGTGCTTTTCAAGGGGAGCACAAACATTTCTGTGACATGGGGCAAGACAGAAGATACCTCTGATCCTAATCACCCTATGTGCCTAAACCAAACCAACCATCCAGGATGTGTATGTGGCCAGCTGCATTCCAGGAGCCTGCCCAGAGCCAACAGGCAGCAGAACAACTGCACAGAAAACAAGTTGAGGAATTCCTGGAATTTCTGAAGAGTATTAAAATAACCTTAGTATCCAATAGCAAGCAGGTATGAGAGATAATAGCAGAAGTGACTGCTTAATGCTCGTTGATATTCGATTAAGTGCAAATTTTGTAAGAAAACATATTCAGAGTGCTTATTTCAGCTTTTCTCTACCTCCCAGATTCTTTGGGAGCAAGGACACAAAGACTTCAGAACTTCAGGAAGCCTCCAGAACACTCAGTAAACTACTGTATTGTAACAATAAGGTTGTTTTTTTCTCCTGTTCATAATTCTTTTCCTAGTTCCCAAAAATATTTGGAACTATAGTAGGAATACATCTCCCCTTGCTATTCTACACTGATTCCTATCAGCAGCAAGATCTCCCTCCATGGCGGCACACACTTCACTTCAAAGATCTTCCCAACCCTTTAGGCTGTAATTAGACTTGTAAGTGCTGGAGCCAATCTGCCCAACAGGGAAACTTCCCTGAAAAGAAAGATTTTGTAAAAGTTGAAAGAGATTATGGCAAACAAGAAATGGCTTGTGGCTTCTTGAAATTTCCCCTGCTGACTGAACTTTCATTAAGTCTGGTGAAAGAAAACAGCTCTGTGCCTATCAATAAAGTGAAAAACATGGTTTGTCTTATAAAATGTAGGCTCCAAGTTCTTCCCCTCTACCAGCTGGAAGTTTCCATGAGCCTGGAAATCAGATTGGAAAGACATGCTTTTGGGGTTCTATTGTGACACTCACTAAAGTCACCTTCTTTCAATTGTAATAGAAGTCTTATATTACACTATTTTATGAAATTTGTTATATATTCCATTTACACACTGAATGGAAACCTCTGCAACGGATCTTACTTATGCCCTATAAAGGGGGAAAGTCATTGTCCAATCTGGAAAAAAAAAGTCTTTGGGAAGACCTTTTTATGGCCTTTCAAAATATAAAGGGGTCTTATAAGAGAGAGATATTTACCAAAGCCTTTAGAGACAGCACAAGGGGCAATGGTTTTTAAATGCCTGAAGGTAGATTTAGATTAGATATCAGGGAGAAATTCTTTACGGTGAGGGTGGTGAGGCACTGGAACGGGTTGCCCAGAGAAACCGTGGATTACTCATCCCCAGAAGTGTTCAAGGTCAGGCTGGATGGAGCTCTAAGCAACCTGATCTAGTGAAAGGTTCCTTGGCCATGGTAGAATTGCACTACAAGATTTTTGAGTTCATTCCACCCCATGCTATTCCATGATTCTAATATTTATCCCTGCCTCTTATAGAAGCTCGGCACCTTCAGCCAATAGGTAATAAAATCAGGAAACTTAGTTCTCTCTTGCCATACAAAGCTCTGATGATTACAAGTACTTGGACACCAAAGCTTTTAGTAGCACTCCCTGAGCTAGTATTTTTTACACCAGTCCACATCTAAATTTAGCAATTCCCAGACCTAATGTCAGTGCAACTTTGCTATTGCTGATTTAGAATAGGGCTCTGGCACAATATTCTCATTCTGAAAATAACTTCTAATTCTTTACCCAGGGCAGAAGTGCTGTCCTGCTCTACCCATACGACCTGATGATTGACTGATATACTTATTCTCATGTTCAGGGTGATGCACAGAGTGAGTTATGAAGGTCCCCAGTCCTCGTTAGATCAACAACATTGACCCAGATATTAAGATACACGGAATCGAAAGGATTCTTAGATTTAAATATCCAAATCTGCAGTGGGAACCTGTCATTTAAGGGCACAAACACCTTCAGACACACAGGTTGCACTCTCCAGGATGTGAATTTGCGAAGTTACAGCTGGCTGCTGGTGTTCAGAAGTGAACCCAGATGTTCCACAGGTTTCCTCAGAAGTAAAGCAAACTCTATGCGCATGTTCAGAGGACAAGCTGTGAGTTTGGACTGTGTACATGCTTGGAGACTATTTTGCAGGTGTGCAGAAGTGCTCCATGCACACATGATAGCTGAGGCCACCCCTTAAACTTGACTCTCTTTCATTAAAGTCCCATAAATGACACCTCAGACCCCAAACCTTGGAACTGGTCAATCATGAAGTTAATTCTATCTGAATATAAACTGTAGGAGAGTTTACATCTCATGAGAATTTAAATCAGAAAGTAGGGATTATGCTGTTTATGTGACATGCCTCACCTGAGTACAAAACCACCAATGTCTTACAATTTTCAGCCTATTATTCAGTAGTCATAGACGAATCAAGACGAAACACGAATAACACTGGAACTCCTGTACACTGATCACCTCCATACACACATTGCTGTGCTTATAAGCAATTGCTGCCAAGGCCACATTGACAACTCACTGAGAACACCAAAACCACATGCAAGACCTGGGGGGTCATCTCATGAAAAGAATGAAACTGTGGTCAGAAATCCCAGGAACAGACGTTATACTTACATGTTCTCAGTGTGAAGCACTAACACTGTTGAACAAAGTCTCCCAGCCCTTGTTGCAAGGTAGACTAGAAAAATGCTGGGTGGATCAGATCCAAAGCAAATCAACCAGAAAAATACTCCAAACTTACAGGAAATTCAGTTTCCTATCTGATGGGGATTGCCAATATCAGCTTTTTTGATGGAGTTTCTTTGCCAGTGTATCCACTCCATAACTATAAAGGAACAAATATGCATCTTTGCATGCTCCCAGTCACTCCATCCTGCCCCCTTCCTCACATTTGACATCGAGTGTACACCACCATGCACACTCAGGTAAACTGATGAGCAAAAGGAGTTGATTCAACTCAAAAGTAACCTCACAAAAAGAAAAATAAAAGGTTATACCAGCTGTTCAATTGCCAGGCCTGTAAAAGGAATATGAAGGGACTACATGAGATGGGTGTGGGGAGAGAGAGCAAAGGTGAAGCAGCAGCCCTAAATGAGCTTAGACTGGCTATGAAACCATTTTCAGAATAGACCTATGAATCAGACTGCCTGCCAAAAAATCACACCACGGAACACCTGACCAAATTCTTTCCCTGCAATAACATTTCAACATAAATTAAATAATATCCCAGCAAAGTAGTCAATGCATATAAGATAGGAATGCAGTAGTTAGGACTCCATGGACTTGGTCAGTTTACTACAGGTACAGGCTACCTACAGCCTTTGTGTAAATGGGCCAGAAAAGGTTGCCTTCCTTGTAATTTTGTCAAAACTGTCCAGCTCTGTCATACTTACAGTCTAAGCACAAAATCTTGTGGCTGTGAAAGACTTTCACATTTCTCATACAAGAATCACCTCAAGGATACATAGAAAGATGCTGGTTTGGCTTGTCAAATGGTTGTGTGTCTGGATTTTTAGATTGTCTTTCCATTGATTGAATATCTCCTCTCATGAATCTTGAGCCAGGCTGCATTGGACAACACAACAAGTGCTGTTGGATCATGCCAGTCCATCTTGTTGGGATGGGTCTGTGGGATGAGGACAGCAGCAGTGGGGCCAGAGGCACCTGGCACAACCTCTCTGAAAGCACCATGTGGCTTCCTCAGGGCTTCATGTAGTCAAAAGCTCAGAAGTACTGATAGATGTCTGATCCCAACCTCCTTGTGCAAGTGCTACTTTGCTAAATTGGCCTGTGCGTTACTTTCTTTTCTAGAAACAAAGTATTTTATGGAATTTCCCTCCTACCTTCCTCTTCCGCTGGGCAAGAATAGCGAAAGCATGTTGCTCATACTGAGAGCAGGAAGCAATAAGAGCAGAGCAGCTTAACACAAATCTACAGGAATTACAAATTATTCCACAAAACTGTAACATCTTGCTATTTCTCTATGTCCTGTTGAATCTTATCAATTCATTAATGACTCTGAAATAGGGCCTGAAGTTTCCTGCTGGACGCGAGGCCAACAAGTTGGGATTTCTAACAGGAATTAAACCCACAACATACATTACATTAGCACCATGCTCTGACCAACTGAGCTAAAAGGAAAGGCTGTTTGGGTAGCAGGAGTCCACCTGCCAAAATCCCATCCCTATATATGTGACTGCACTGTCCCACATCCGCTCCCCAGTGCTTGCCCTCACACTGATAAACCACTTTGCTCTCTAAACACTCAGTGACCTGCCCCTGTGTGTGCTGTAGCGCTGCAGGACAACATGATTACAGACAGAGAAGGTGTTTCCTGGGGAAAACCACGTGTGAAGGACCTCTCAGAACAGCCAGACAGATAGTGCTGGTTCCTACTTTGCTGGTTTAGAGTCACAACCTGCTCTGCACTTCTGTCAGGGCTGAGTGGGCAAGATATGGTGGAGAAGGAATGTTTAAGATGTAATTTAGAAACAAATAAGGGTGGTGCTCTGGAAAACCCTCCCTA